>NKCJ01000545.1:0-25519 GCA_003947015.1 Fusarium sp. AF-6 | reverse complement strand
TCAAATTATGTCTCTACATTGTATAGTTCATATTATTAATAGGACGACATCAAACTCATATTAGACGTAAGCCTTCGTCAGCAGCGTAAGAAGGGTATAAGAGACAGATATTATAGATAATAATTCTATATAAATAAATATAAGCTCTTCTGTTATATTCACCAGGTCTAGCTGCAACACGGCCTCCTATATCACATACATGAGGAGTACTGTGACGGAGTGAGGCGGGTAGGTAAACGCAATGTCTAGACAGAATGTTTCTGCAGGGTAGAATTGTCCACGGAACTGGAGGATTTAATACCGTTATCAGAGACGCCCAAGTTTCATGTCAAATATATGTTCACGTAATTTACAAGGTGTAATATTTTTTCCCGGGGGAACACCTGTTAAGCAAATAAAAACCTCGGCAATGGCCTCAGCACTTGCTTGTCGGGGGAATGGGCGATTAGGGCACAGTGTAAGCTTGGTTACATCATCTCGTAGGCCAAGAGCGATAAATAAGAGACACAACTTGATCAACTTGGGTATTACCAGTAACTACTTATACAATATGTACTAATATTCCCCACATGATAGCTCCATGCCCAAATCGTTCTTGAGAATCTCCCGAATGTCCAAACTGACGGTCAGATTTGAGGCTCCAAGAGAGTTAAGAAAATACGGGAACTGGTCCCCGTGATTGACGACATTCGTTGCCTGTAGTGAAAAGGGGAGGAGCCCAGTTTCACAGACTGGCTTCTGTGAGACGGCACCCAACACAACTTCTTGGCTGATATTAGCACGGATGCTGGCATTGTTCATACTCGGCAACAAGTAAAAGTCATCCAGATACGCTGGGCCAGCATTCATCCCGCCGACGAACGAGGCAAACGTGACATTTCCCTAAAAAAAAGAGATGGTTTGTCGGTATTTACTCTGTAGATAATATGATGTCCATGGTTTCTCACAATGTCTGCTGTAATGACGGAGGGGTTGGGGATGTTGACCCAGCCGTGTAAGATGTCGCCTCGCGCATCAGACTTAACAGACATAGTGGCAGAAGTAACCTCCAAGCCTTTGAATCCGTTGATAGCTGTGCACGAGTTGGTTCTCAGAGCTATACTATACTCATTGTGCGGTGAGCCATGTTACCTTGCAAGTCCAACGTCTTGGCAAATGATACGCCAAAATGTTTGGAAATACCATTGACCTTGAACGCAGTCTTTCCTTCCATGGTGATAGCGATCGACTTCTTCCCCAGCCACCAGCCTGAAAAAACGGTGAAGGCTTCCCTGTTGGGGATCTTGATGTCTTGAGTAATGTTGACGGTGGCTAGCGACTTGGCTGCCGTCTTGAGGATGTCAATGTAGGCAAACGGAGTGTGAGGCTCAACGTCCTGGAGGTACATGGCGGCGGTGAAGGGATCGATGGAAGCCTTGATGCCGCCGGTACCCGAGACGCGAATGGTCGAGTTGAAGGCCATCTTGATAGACTGTTCGAGGCCACTGTGTTAGAATTGGGATATGATGCTATGATATGTTGGAAATGTGTTCTTTATTATACCTGTTGAAGTCGGGATAACCGATGACCAAGATCGGAAGGTGATGCCCGACTCTGTCACGGTTCTCACTGCGCCGACCCCTTCACCCTCGACGATGCACTTGGAAACACTGGGTGCCTAGGTATGGACGGCCTCGAATTTGGATATGATAGACCAGACCTTTTGGACTTGGTGGTGAAGTGACTGGACCTCCTTGTGAACAAGAGTTCGCGCCATTGGTGATAATAAATTGAGTATAAGTGATGACTCAGCCTAGGTAATGCAAAAACGAACGATTTGCTTACTGTAACATTTTGTGACTTAAAGCGGGCTTTGGTTGGCAATTAATGCATCTGCTGGGCCATGTCTTAATCCGGGGGTTCATTGTAAGCCCGGACTATTCGGGCCGGAGTGGGGTAGTTACGGGCGGGGAAGACGGAGTGGGTCCCTCGGTCGAGCTTGGCATGGTCTCATTGTGATGCCGAGGCAATTCGGAGTCTTGTTGGATGTAGTAAGCTTACACCCTTCATCGTGTGTATCATCTTCTAGCATCTACTTCAATTACTCTTCCAACACATCATTTCTTTGCCATAGAGATAAAGTCTCATCGCCATGTCTCCTCCCAACAGCCATATACCCTTCGCCGAGCCTCCATGGCTCAAAGGAGCCCCCTCGCCGTACTTCAACGAGTCTCATCGCAAGTTCCAATCAGCTTGCCGCAAATTTGTCGATGAGAACCTCAATGAGCACGCCCTCGAGTGGGAGACGGCAGAGGAGGTGCCATCCGACCTATTTGACATCTTTGCCCGGGGCAACTTTATCCTTCCGGCTCTGCCAGCACCTCTGCCTGTCGAATGGCTCACAAGGCTGGGCATTACGCACATGCCTGGCCAGGTACCGGTAGAGGAATGGGATGCTCTTCATACCCTGATTTATGCCGATGAAGTACGTTCTGATGGATGCGATGCAATGCGACCTGACCAAGAGAGACTGAACTGACAAGATGGACAACGACAGATGAGTCGCTCGGGATTGGCTGGCCCGGCCGGCTCAATCACCACCGGCATGGCATTCGGTGTGCCCCCTCTTCTGCTTTACGCCGATTCGCAACTACAAAACAGATTCCTCCCGGATCTTTTGCTAGGACGCAAGAGGACGTGCATTGCCATTACAGAGCCCGAGTAGGTTAAACTGGCCTGTACCTAGTAGGCATTAATGATTAATCTTGAACTCAGTGCCGGCTCTGACGTGGCCAACATCACCACGACTGCCGAGCTCGTCGGCAACGAGTACGTAATTAACGGTGCCAAGAAATGGATCACCAACGGCATGATGGCAGATTACGCTACCATGGCGGTCCGCACCGGCGGAGAGGGCTCTGGTGGTAAGGGAATCTCACTGATCGTGGTGCCGCTCAAGGACCAGCCCGGAGTGACCAGGAGACGCCTCAAGGTTTCGGGTCAGATCGTGGCTGGCACCTCGTTCATCGAACTTGACGATGTGAGGGTCCCACGCGAGAACCTAATCGGCCGTGAGAATGAGGGCATGAAGTATATCATGCACAACTTTAACCACGAGCGCATGTTCATCTCGGTCGGCGTGACGCGGCAGGCCAGGGTTGCCCTCAGCTCGGCTTTCGCCTATTGTCTCCAGCGCAAAGCCTTTGATAAGGTAGATATACCTGGTTTAATCGTCAATCCTGTTTGCTAACAAATTCACTCGTCAAGACCCTCATCGAACAACCTGTAGTGCGCCATAGGCTTGCCAAGTGCGGTGCACTACTCGAGTCGCAATGGGCATGGGTGGAATCATTTGTGTATCAGCTGACCAAGATGTCCAAAGAGACTGCCGACGAAGAACTTGGAGGCTTGACAGCCATGTGCAAGGCCAACGCGGGAATAGTCCTGGACGAGTGTGCGAGGTGCGCTGTCCTATTGTTTGGCGGCAACGGATACACGCGTACGGGCAAGGGAGAGATTGCTGAGAGTAAGTTAAAGAATTACACTGCCTGCTGCATTCACCGAGATTTTTGAAGCTAATGAGCCTGATGCACAGAGATTTACCGTGAAGTACCAGGTGCTAGGATTCCAGGCGGGAGCGAAGATGTCTTGCTGGACTTGGGTGTTAGGCAGCTCACGAAGCTGTTTCATGCGCAGATGAACAAGGAAAAGGCGCAATCCAAGATTTAGATATACTTGCGTTTGAAGAGACTTGCGGGCCTGATGACTCAAGACATTAGAGAAGATGGTTTTGTAGGTGTAGCATGGTATATTTCCATCTTGTTTACTCTCATCTCGCCTTCATTATCCTTGTTTTGCCTTGTTTTGCAAAGAAAACCATTCTTTTATCATTGTGTCATACATGTCCCTGTTCAAGAGAGAAGACGTAACCATGCTTAAAACGACTGTAGCAGATATTCAATTCCACATTTCATCATGAACATTCCGGAATCACGACCCTTTGCAAGTGCATCCGGCCCTCAACGCACCCCCTCTGCCTTTCTAAGGGGCCAGCTCGGCCAGGAAATGTCACCCGCAGACAGCCGGAACTAACCAAGCGCAGCTCAAGGAGGAGTAGGCCCAGGGTGGTTGAGGGCCGAATGTAGGAACAGGACAAGTATTTTACGGTCGTGCCCGAGTTCTCAGCCAGCTCAACCGAATCTTTCTCCACCAAACTATGATCATCTAGTCATTCAAAGTGACCCAAATCTATCTTGACCTACCAGAAATCAACAAATCATGGCACTGAACAACACCGTCTGGCCTACTGACCTGCCTCCTCGCGAGAGCACAAAGGCCTGGCTTGCCAAGCTCTATGCCACAGTCGACTCGAAAGATACCGATTCTGGAGCCAGACTTGCTAGTCTGTACACAAGCGATGCAGTTGTGTACGGTCTACACGGAAAGTCCGAGGGAACCAAAGGTAAGAATGCTCACGCGACGCCACTCAGTGGATGTAACTGATGGTTGGACTACAGCTATCATCCAAAGTCGCAGCGCAGCGTGGGACCACATCGAGCGTCGCGATCATCAAGTCCTTCAAGTCTTCGCAGCGCAGCGTGGGACCACATCGAGCGTCGTGATCATCAAGTCGTTCGAGTCTTCACCGCGAGCTCTGCCTACAGCGACATCATGCTAGTCGGCAAGCTCACTGTAGACTTTAAGAATGGTAAGCAGGTTATAACCGAGTTCATCGCCCACATCGTCTTTGAACAAGCTACCGAAAGTAACTCCCTCAAGGCGAACCTATACCAAGTCTAGAGAGTATGTCGATCTTCATCATCGGTTATCCCGACTTCAACTACAATAAAGAACACATTTCTGGGGAGTATGTCATTTTGAACCTCCCTGCCCTCATCTCAAGGTTCACTGCTGACATTTATAAAAACAGGACAGTAGCCCATACACCAAGGCCACGCCCATTCAACGGTGCTGATTCCAAGCGAGTCAGCACTAATCTAGAAATGGTAAGTGATAATCAACGTAAGTTCTTTTGCTGGTTAATAAGCTGACGCCCATCACTGACGCGTCCCTTCACTTGAACTCTTCGCGGTCGTTTGCTTACCAGCACAACTTCTCATCCTCAAACAACTTTTATGGGCATGTTGGCGATATGAGTACTTTCAAGGTCATTATCATCGGCGCTGGGCCTGTCGGTTTAGTGCTCGCGCATGCGTTGCAAGCGTCCAGCATCGACTACGTAATCGTCGAGCAGCGAGCACAGGTTCCCCCAGAACCAGCTTATGGTCTGTTTTTATGGCCTCACATATTGCGCATCTTTCATCAACTAGGCCTTCTCGATGCTGTCGAGGCGATTGGCCAGCCTATGCTTCATTCTATGCATTTGTCAGCTGAAGGAGAGGTTCTCCGTAGTGGTCAAGACTTTGAGGAGCTGGAGATGCTGTGAGTGAAAGTGTTTTTCAAAGTGCCTATGGTGCGGCATGCTAACTTATTTTAGCTATGGATATCCAATGATGCTATTCAATCGAGGGAGCTTTGCCAAAACATTGGTAGAAGCACTTGACAATTGGGAGCAACATGTCAAGACAAACAAGAGACTTTGCAACATCGTCCCCCATGGAGACGGCATCAAAGTCGAATTCGCGGATGGTAGCTCCGAGAAAGGGTCGATGGTCATTGGAGCTGATGGTATTTGGAGCACCGTCAGAGATCAAATGATGGCCAAAGCCCCAGAAGGACTCTTCGACCAGAGTTCGAATCCCTTCGAGGCACCATACGCAGGTGTATTCGGCAGGACGAATTACATCAAGGGACTCGTTGCTGGGAGTAATATCAATGTTTATCAGCAGGATACACACGTACAAGTCTTCACCTCAGAGACAGAGGCACATATGATTGCTTATCGCCGCATTCCTGTCTCGAGGGAGCGCACGCACTTCGGACAAAACAATGCAGAGGATGCCACCAACCCATGGCTTCAGGTTCCCGTGGCAGAAAATGTCACGTTTGGTGACTTGTGGGAGAGCAAGTCAGCTGGCGGGAGCGCAAACCTTGATGAAGGTGTACTAAGATGGTGGCATTGGGGCAGGATGGTTTTGGTCGGGGATGCCGCACACAAGGTCTCTCTCTATCCTACTTGGTTTTCGTAATTGTATAGTATGCTAACACTCATTAGATGAACCCCGTCAGAGGTGCAGGGGCATGCTGTGGTATCGAGGACGCCATCACCTTGGTCAACGTCCTCAAAAGGGTGCTGCGCTCTGATCCGAATCCCTCTGAAAGAGACCTGGGTCAAGCTTTTATAGCATATCAAGGTGCGAGGGAGTCTTCAGCGAGGCTATGGATGGATATCTCCCGGGTCACCCTTGATCTGTCCACCGGCCCTTCCCAGCCTGCTTTGAAAGCAACGAGAATTGCCAACATGAGAACCGTGCCCCTGGTTGCGAATGGACCAATATTAGACCATCTTTTCTTTCCGGAGGAGAAAGGCGGATTTATTCCATGGCGGAGGAAGCCCCGAAGTCAAAGAGTCACGGCTCAAGTCAAGTCTCGGCTTTAATGACTACCTATGGTGATTACTAGATATCTAGATTCATAGAGAACCACTTCTTAGCCACAAAATAACGCTCTTTTCAGGGTACTTTGTTTTTATTAGTGTCTCTGATAATGCCTCGGATATGCTTTTTGTTATTAATCTCGAAACTCGGAAGGCGAGTTCTGAGCATGGTGCGTTCCAGGGTGTGTTAACGACATTAGACCCGGCTAGCCACTTACTCGTCCTTCCCTATGCTTCTAACTAGTTTTGTTGGCTGGAGATCTGCTGGCTGTGAGACTATGAGGTGTTTGCAACCTTAGGCATGACAGGTTAAGCAGAGCGTCAACCTAAGCCCCGAATGATTACCCCGTTCCTCTAATACGACGCCATTACAATGTTCCAAACAGTTCCATCCCTTTGTATTTCGGTCCCCTGAAAGGCCTCTGGGTTGATCTTTAGTTGTCGTCTGATCACCCACATCCTCTCCCACCAACCTCTCCTCACCAGATCGACCAGGCCCTGCCACCACATTTAAGGGTGGCCTATTATCTACTTAAAATAGTCGCGGGCTCGTCGTCCAAACATCGATCTTCGTCATCGGTTATCCCGACTTTAACTATAATAAAGAACACATTTCTAACACATCATAGCATCATATCCCAATGCTAACACAGTGGCCTGTCAAGACGACTGTCATTCAAATCTCGGCCTGGACGGAGTACGGCGAACGCGTTTTTTAATGGTAATTTCCTATATCCGGGGAAAAAACGGCATGATCAATGAGCCCCCTTGCACCATAGTGTCATATTGCAATGTTAGATCCTCCATGTGCCAAGGTGAGTGCACAGAATGTGGCTACCCCTTATTCTGCCCTCCTCATGCCGAGAACCCACTATTTAACAGCCAGACTCCAGAGGCCCAAGAGCGGTGCTGATGTCAACATGACCAGTGCCATCATCCCTGATCCAGCACTGGGGGTTGTTCAAGATGCCCCTCGACTTGTTTGCTTCTTGACAGGTTGTTAGTGTTTTGTCTGGCTTTTTGATCGACCCTGCTCTTGCCCCTCATCCGGACGGTACACATCAGGTTGATGTCAGTCTGGCCATCGTTCCAGAACTTGATGCGGCGGTGACTCTGGCCGGACTCGTGCCAGATCTTTTCTTCTTCCTGGAAGACGGCACAACGCTTTTCGAGATGAGTAGAGGCGTCTGCTCTAGTTAGCTTTGGTCTAAGGCTCTTTGTCAATTTTCTCACACCTTTGGTAGGCGCGGCGACAGCCATGAAAGGAGCGGCGGCGAAGAGGGCAATGGCCTGGAACTTCATTGCTATTGACGATAAATGTGATAGTTTCTGGTTATTCGGATTGCCTTGGAATGGGTGTGAGAAGGGTTGATGAAGAGTTGGTATTGAATATACTCGATGGTCCTTTTATATGTCTCTGGGTCTTCTCATCCTTCATCTTAAGTATAGTTACGGGCCTAGCCAAGGTAATCCTGGGTACGGTTAAGCACTGGCCAGATTGTTCTGAAATCCTTCATCCTTTCAGAATCCTTTACTTATTTTGCTTGCTGACTTGAGCCCGGATATTCCTGTTCATCTCAAGTCTGTGTATGCTTAATGAGGAAGAAGGATCGTCGAAGGAGACTTTAGGAAGGGGTAGATCTAGTTTTAACCTCAATGAGAAGGTAGTATTGATCATGATGTGCTTCCTAGCAGGCCTTAGCAGCAGGCAACCATATTGTGGCAGTTTTCATATGTGCGCCACGGTAGATTGCCCTGACGTCGCCGCCAATCGAAGAGAATTGAGAGGATGACGGAAAGAAGCTCTATTTATTATGTGTCTCTGATTAGTTTTCAGATACAGCGACAATGGAGCATAGTCGATTATGATGTTTCCTATCTCCTTACTTACACGGGGACTACTAGAGCGTATTCATCCCCACTATTAGAGTATTATTTGAATAAAGCTTAATAAAAATAATCTAAGACTAGGTTAATCTCTCATCTTATTTTAGTGAATATATGAAGAGACTTGTCAAAATTGGCTTAAATCCCTGCGCAGCACCTCATGGTAGTCCTCCGCAAGGAAGGATATTGTGTCCGACACAGGTAGGTCATTGATACTAACAATGAAGCATTACTGGCCCTCATTGCCAAAATCACCAGCTAGTTGATGATTTATACAAAATTCTTCCTGACCTGAAGCCAAACTCGTGTTGGCCGGTTGTTTCATCACCAGCCACGGCATTCCGTTTCCGTTGGCATGAAAAATTAATGTCTGTCTACCTAGCGTAGACCATTTCATCAATGACGTGGCGATCCTCAAGTGATACTGATCTCTTGGGGATGCTAGTGGTCAAGTTTGTGTTCAACGCTGATTAGCCTGGATCCAAGAAGTCCTCCCAAATCGGCAAAGTGACACGCGATCAGAGGAGGAAGATGCTTAATTTAAAGTCGTATATGAACCAATCGCCGTCACTCTATGAGTATTCAGGATCGGGATTGCAAGCTGAAACCACCCCTGGACTAGGACTATTATTGATCATTTAGAAACTTGTTAGGATTTGTTTGCGCACTCATGTCATCTTACCCGTTGTGCTGCCGATCTGAGAGACGTGAAAGCTGGCCCCTAGAGTTGTTTTCACTATGCCTGGTTGCCCTATAGAATATTGGTGAATGGCTGGATCATTGATAGGAATGGTGGAGGCTTTCCGGGATCACCCTTAAAGAACGAGAGGAGACGTTCTCGTCGACTGCTGGTAATCTAGATTGAAGGATCAATCGCTCTGGAATTCGAGATGAGCTCCTGTTAAAGCAGGACAGCGCTTGCTATAGTTAGAGAAAAGCCCAACGGTGTGCGGGCCTTCATGCTTCTAACTGCGTACCGGAGAGTCGGATTCAATTTCACTGCGAGCTCGTTCTACGATGGATGCTGATTCATCTATAATACTTCCAGATAGACTATTTGCATATACTCTAGGATAGATCAAAGACATAGCCTCCAATCTCGGCACAACCAAAATAGGTACGTTCTACCTCTGTTTTCGCTCTGTACGTGTTCGTAGCCCGCATGAGATCCTCGCTCTTATACTTTTTATCACCGTACTACCTAGAGAACAAAGAATCACTGCTACGGTTCTTCATACTGACTCGGTAGGCTTATTCTTGATTCTTTCTCCCTATGCAGAAAATTGATCTTCGAATTGGAGCCTGTAATAGGGGTGCTTGCACGTGCCACAAAAAAGACCCGACCCATATCATTCAGATTTCACGAGGGTTGACACGAGCGTAGACGTGCCAATGGGAAATTATCGAGCTGACCAATGCCCGAGTTCCAAGTAACGGTGACCATGAGGTACAAAGAACCTTGACACGGGTCGCGTCAACTTCTGGCACCACACTGGCCGTAGCGCTTCCTGGAAGTCCTCTTGGCAGTTGCCATATCCATCTTGCAACGCATTCGCACAGCCCTGCTGACAGGGAAATGCCAGAGCAGGGTGCAGATTGGAACTCAGAAGATCAATGACGCAACCCCCTGAGACCTGCAGTGGCCTGTGGCGGGCTGAGTGCGGGCTCTGTGGGCAAAGGTTCGAGCTGACGCCTCAAGTGAGACATTCGGTACTTGTTAGTGGGGAACAGAAGAGCGGGGATAATCTAAAGGCATAGCACGCTCCTCATCATCTTGCGTAGCATACAAAGTCAAAACAGCAGATGTCAGAGAAATCACAGTTAGGGAACCAATGTGTTGAATCTACCTACCGTGAGTCTGCAACCCGGTCACCTCGTAAGCTGTAGTTGGTGATCAAAGTTCGCAAAAGTCTGTCCATGTTTTGTCGCCCCAATGCCCAACAACCTGATTCCATGTCTCAGACTCGCAGCTGAAAATGTGCTCACCATCAACTGAGGGGAATTCTGCGGCCGCCCAAGAGCTTGGCTCATAAGCCACAAAGGGACAAGATCGCCCAAGGTCCGTCCTGGAACGGGCCGATCCCTTGATACCCCTGATCAAGCCTAACGAGCGGGGTAGCTGAATACCTTTTTAGGTGATGATCTGGATGCCCTGAGAAGTAGATTTTCGATAGTCTCTTGTCTACATCTATCGGCTTTGTTTCGCCTACTGTGTCGGGGGGTTAGCATGTGATGATCGGCGCTGACCTGGCGCCAACTCCCGCCAAGCCAATGTCTCTCCTTCATGTCTCACTACATCGGCGGGGTAATGAGACAGAGGGCTACGTGTTTGTGCCGGAAAGGCCGGGCTATTTACCAATGATGTCGTAAACACGAGGGGAAGCTCAGATGGTAGGCCAGGAAGAGCTACGTAGTTAGTTGAGCCTGGCGAGAAACAGATCCCAAGATCCTCTTGCATGAATAGGGATACGGTCCATATTTCGGTGCTCTGGCGTTTTCAGTACACTCACCCAAGTATATAAAGCATGAATCTAAGTCTCCTTTCTAGACTAACCAAGCACAACATCATCACCCTGAAATCATCTCTTCTTTACACCGACCACTTCTCACAATGGGCAACGGCAGACTCGACAACGGTGAATGGCTCCTTGTCGGCCAGAGCATCTTCTCTGAAGATGGTACCGTCGAACTTCGAATGCAGGATGATGGGAAAATTTGCGTGTACTACGACGACCAGTGCCAATGGCAGAACACCGCCGAGCAGCGCTATGATATCCACGGAATAAAAATGCAAGAGGATGGTAATTTCGTGATGTAGTGAGTCCTCTGATGATACAATTATCGTGTTTACGAGCGTTTCTGACGTGGTGTAGCGACAACTCTGGCACTGGCACCGCCACCTGGCACACTGATACTGCTGGACCTACTGGCGATGACACTACTTACGTAGCTGTCCAGGATGACGGTAACATTGTTCTTTATAAGAACGAGGATGAGCCAATTTGGGCCACCAACAGCAACAAGTAAATGAAGATTGAAGCACCCCTAGGTACAACCTGGAGGAATGAAACACGAACTATCTTCTAACTTCCTTTGTGCAAACTGTGACCAAATCTTTCAAATAGTAGTCTTAATGTCCCATTGTAAGTACGTAGTCACTGGTGTGGATAGCTAATGCTTCCATACGCTTTTGGTTTGGTGAAGTCACTCTTGTGCAGCACTCCAGAGCCCTCACCTTCCCCTTGTCTTCAAGACACTGTTCACGGCCCTGCCCTCGACTAAAGACACTGAAGTGCCGACTTTAGTGCTCTTAGATCAATCCTGAGCCGAGATCATGAGATGATGGAGTGCAGTAGCAAGGCCCACTATGTGAACATTGTTATAGTGGTTAATACTCCAATTTGAAAATGTACATCATCAAGTATCATTGCGAGGAGAGCCCTCAAACAGCAAGCTAGATCACGGATTCCATCGGGTTCTATTCGCCTCATGCATCTCCCCTCTGAGAGTAGCAAGCCATTGTCGTCGCAGTGGGTCTGTACCATCCACGCCAGTGACACCAGCCCCCCCTGGCCGGAATGAACGGCTCTGCGCCAAGGCTGATCAACATGCCCATACACGAGCGTTGCCTCCTTCTTTGAAGCAGGCCAAGGCCTCAGGCATGGCGGTGATCAATGCTGCCCAAAATGCGCATGTGGAAATCATGATATTTCATTTTCATCTTGACGTCAGCACCCTTTTCGAAACACTTTCGAATCGTCGTAGGATACGTCTCATCCATGTGTATATTGATGTAGCATCTCGGTTGGGGAAACGGTGAAGCCATCTGATACTGGCATTGACGGTGGAATAGAATATCATCATGATGGGCCGGAAGAAAAGGTCACGGACTTCGCAAGAGAGCCTATTCTTGAAGTTTCGGTCTTGGAGCATGAGGTTTAGAAGTTCCCCCCATATACCTACAATGATTCGGTATTTTTTCAAGGCAAAAGGAGCCGCCTTCGTGCCAGGCGAGGGGACAACGCTCTGGAGGATGAACTCGGTCACCTCTCCTTCAGCTCCACCATTCCCAATGACGAGTTTGAGCACAGCATATGTTTTGCCATTCAAGAGGCAGTTTAACACGCCCCGTTTTTCCCAGAGTAGTGTCGGGTATTCCCTTGACTGCATGCGATTACCAATAAACTTCGGTTGCTCAACCTTCACGCTCTGGTCCAAAGGATATTTCACTTCTTGACCAGGAGTCATCTCAATGTCTCATTCACAAGTGCCTATGTCGATGGTGAGGAGGTATCTTAGCAACGGCGTTGCAATGTAGCCGAAAGGACCAGGAGTTGTTGCGAAGCGATCAAGCTTAAAGCTCTTGAGATTGCTAATCATAGAATTTCTAATGTCTCCCCTCGACCCCAGAATGAAATTTAGCATTCTTGTAGTTCTGCTTAGTGCCATATGCCTTGAGGCAGCCAGTATTAGTATAGCCTCCCACGGAAGCAGGGCACGGTCTTCAACGCGACAATCCGCGTGTGTAAGTCGAGGGTTGATAAGACTCACATTGAGCTTCTTTGAGGCCAGTAATCACGTCAATGCAATCGACTCACGGAGTATATATATCAGGCGGCAAAAACTATGGTCTGGCTCGTTGGCAGAGCTTAGGCAGGCTGACGTGGTGGCCTAGACACTCGACAATGGCACATCTTCCAAGGGCTGATAAGCATTTGTATGATGTAAATAAGAAAGACCCTGTATTTAAGCTGTATTTAAGCATCCGGTCGCGCCGTTGTTTCCCCATTCGGGCTTTACTCAACATACTGTTCCAAAGAAAATAGCGTAATGATGATAGTACATGACTATATCCGTCACTGCTCAGCGCATATCATACAAAGTCAGAATCCTCTGACTCACTATCAGTCATACTGTCTGAGTAGTCCCCGCTCTCCTCCGCATCAGTTGCCTCGTCAGCATTGTACTGCCTCTTGACATACTCATACAAGACCCTTGTTTTGAACTCAACCAGCTCTCTCTGATCCTCCTGAAGTTTTATATCCGCAGCTTCGTTGTAGTCACTTCCGTATTTACGCTTCTTGTTCTCGCGAACTCGCCGAAATACAGCCTCACAGGCATCGACGTCATCGGCCTCCGTAGTCTCGATATAAGGAGCATCAGGGTGGTCTGCAAAATCAGCTGGGCGGAAATGCGCACTTTCACCCTCCATCTGGTAGCCGCATGTCTCGATGTAGAAGAACATGATTGCAGACTGGCTGAGGGGCACGAGAATATCCTTCCATGTCCCTGATTCGAGATATACACCTGTGATGATGACTCGTTCGATTGCTGGCGACTGTTGGATGAGTGAAACCAGGGCGTCGCTAGTTGCTGACAGACTCTGTAGGTTCAAGGACTGAAGATGTAAAGCAGGGAAATCAGAGTCGTCGAGGACCAGAAAGGCAGACCCCTTGAGAGCTAGTGAGTGGACATTTGGCGCGAAATGCAGTAGTTGTCGAATGTACTTGTCGAACTCTTCATTGGGGGTTGGATAGCGAAACTCTATGCCCTCACCATCGTCGGTTACTCGTCCACTATGAATCCTGAGGTTCTTGAGGTTTTTGAAAAGGGCTTTGTTTGAAGAATCATCTATGTCGACGTCTTCAAGGAAGCAACCAAAGTCGTAAGCCAGAGGAAATGAGAGATCAAGTTCATCCAGCTTGTTCAACTGTGCCTTGCGCAAGGCGGTAGCGAGCGATTCAAAGAGATTTATAGTATCCTCCTCCCAACAACATCGGCGTGGCCAGGGGTTTAGGTCGAGGTTCAAGTTATACGCAATATCCTCAAAGTCGACTCTGATAACCTTGACGTTGGAGAATCTGGGAGGGCGGTGTGGATAACAACAGCCAACTATGAAAGATATCTCAGAATCTTCTTCTTGTCCTGTTTCAGCCCTTGCAGGTAGTCTCCAAAGTTCTCCACCGGTCTCACTTTGATGCAAATCTCCAGACGGCGGACAAGTTGGCGGAGGGCAAGACTCTTTGACAGTTGTTGAAGCCGCTGTGTGCCACCACTATAGCAGATCACGACATGCTGAAACAGAATTGGTGTGATGATACCATGGAATAGACGGTTGACTTGACGGAGAGATGATAGATTGCTGCGAAAGTTGGTTCCTTTCAATTCGTATCGATGCAGTGGCGGCTCGTATGCTACAAAGCGATGCTTAATAGTACCGTCATGGACAAGAAGAACGATCTAGATCGACTTAGTAGTGACTCAATAGAGGCCGAACAATTGACTTTTACCTGTCGCAGCACTTCAGGTGGCAATTTGATGAGTGTAGCCATTGCGGAATGCAACACGTCACGGGTTGAACGAGTTGAAGTCGCGACTGTTGTGGAGATTGGCCAGGTATCTGTCTGTCTGTCATGTGACACGCGTCATGTAAAACGCTGGAACACGTTTATAGACTTGGAACTCTAAAAAGCAACAAGAGCCCAGCGTGTCACGTTGATGGTGGAAATTATTGACAATCATCAAAACAAGCCCGAAATACAGACGATACTACACGCTATAAATCGCCTTTATCAACCATGATTCCTCGAACACGGCCACCAGACGTCGCCAGGCACGAACACTTGTATCCAGAATGGTGTCGTGCTATGCTTTAATATAAGTACATCTTATCATCCGAGGCCTCAGCTATCTAGCTCAACTAGCGAACTACTCGGTGATGGGGAATCCAGGCTGGGCTGGAATGAGGTAGAATCCGGGACATGGTCATCAAACAGCCCCTTGCCAAACTTTTTCAGCAGAAACGCTCGCACCTCCTCATTTCCGCCTTTCCCAACAGCCAACCCTTCCGAGTCTCCGTCAATTTTAAGGCCCTCGAGGCTCGTGGCTCTTGACAAAGCGACGTAGACTTGACCCTCGGCAAAAGCGTTGGACAAGTTCACAATGACCCGGTTTAGAGTCATGCCCTGGCTCATGTGAACGCTGATGGCCCATCCCGGCAGGAGCGGAATCTGTGTCCGGTGAAGCAGAGAATACGGTTCCTTGCCGTATGAGTTTATCATGCAGTTGGCAAAGATTGTGCGTGTCTTGCCGTTTTGAAACTTCACCACCGGCCACTTCGTCACCCTGAACTTGGCGATCTGCATCTCCCTGAGCATCGCGTACTCCCCGTTGATGATCTGCCAGGGTGGAAGCATGTCATCCTTGCGTTTGGCCCTCGGCAGAACTTTAGGGTCATAGTCTTCGAACCCGCAGATGATGCCCTGGCTCCCGTTGCACAGCCCTGCCGAGATGCTCAGGTTGACCTGCAGCACCACCAACATACCCACCCTCAGGATGACCTCGGGCTCCAACCGGTGATCTCTGCAGGCGACAAGTGTTCCGTCCGTGTTCCGCCTTTTGAGTTGTTTCAAGTGCTCGTGTTGTGGGTTCCATTCGAACTCGTCTATCGCGTGGTAGTCGACTGTTGGCGTCTTGAGTTTGTTGAAGTTCTCCCGGTTCACCTTGTTGACCTCATGTTTCATGCAGAGCAGTTGGGCTGCCCCGCCAACCTTGCAAGGATGGTCTATGAGCGTCCTTGTCTCGTCTGGTGAAAAGGGAATGCCTAGTCGGCATTTCTGCAGCATCTGAATGAATGCCTGATCCTTCTGGCGATGGATCTCTCGGAGATGGACGTGCTCAAAATTGGCCTTCTTCCAGGCCATGCTCTTAAACGCCCATTTGTCCTTCTCTTCGAATGGGCCGTGGCATTCGTCGCAGTTGAACTCGGAATCGTCCTCGTTAGAGATCATCTCTCCTCCACACAGGTAGCAAAACTGGAACGGCTTCACCGGCGGCAGCTGGCAAAAGTCTCCCGTCACGATCAACTGCAGGCCTCCAAATGGGGGCGGGTCTCTCTCCATCCTGTCCTCGTAGAAATTCCAACACCTAACAGCCGTGATGCAGTGGTTCATGCGCTCTAAGTAATGGTTCTCAACCATGCTGATCTCGTCAATAATGAGCACGTCCGTGTCCCTGATGCGTTTCCTGATGTGCTTGCGGAAGCCCTCCTTGATGAGCTTGTCGAGGTTGTACTTGAGGTGATCGGGTGTCCAGCCCATGTACGACCACGTCGACATGCCGTTGACCTGAAGGGCGGCTTTTCCCGTGGGGGCGACGATGTTGACGATCTTGCCCATGTCTTCCAGCTTCTTGACGACGGCCTTGAGGATAGTTGATTTGCCGCAGCCGGCAGAGCCAGTGTAGAAGACATTGCGACCGCGCAAGATCAAGTCGACGACATCTTGCTGCTCCTTGCACAGCGTTGGCTCGGTATCCGGTTTCTCCATAGCATTTGCCGAAATTCCTTTAATGCAAGGTTTTGCTTGAGATGGTGTCTCATCTTCCTCGTCATCGCTGAGCGAAGAGATTGACAAGAAGCCATCGTCATCATGCTCAGTCGGGTTGGGCGGCTTGAGTCTTGGCCCTTTAGCTTGATTGGTCGGCTCCCTGTCTGATTCTGAGTCGGATGAGATGTCGATGATAGTCTCGGGCGGCGGACGAGACGGCGTCATGCTAGCCGGTCGCTTTCTCTTAGTGCCAGCCATACTTGGGCGGGGAGAGGGAGTCGCAGGCGTGATAGGCGCTTGTGGTGAGAAGTGGATTTCATCCTTGGCGAGAGATAATAAGGGGATACTGGAGCTGGGGGTTGGTTGTGCCATGGCCACTGGAGGGGGTGTTGAAGAACAACGAGAGGAAGGAGACTGTTGGACGATACTTAGTAGGGCCCCTGTAGTGACATGTGGAGATGGGGTCGGCCGGTGTCTATCCGTACTTGGTCGTCAAGATGGTTGGTTCGGGCAGATGAGGTCATCGCAATGCAACTGGAGACGCGTGGGCTCCCTTGACTCGACGCGCTAACTGGTCACATGAGCAAAGAGTGGATCAGTGAAGGTCGCTGTGTGTCGTGTCACGTGACTCATCCATCTCAACTTTCATCACTGCATCCGACTACCTACCCTAAACTCCACCAACGGATTCATAGCAAATTTCCAATATTTCATGATAATTCCACTACCAGAAAGCCACGCGATCTGAGAGCCAGGATTCTTCTCGTGGAGAAGTATGTAGCATGCTTGACTCGCCCCATTTGTCTCATACCATTGGCAGTAATTTCTGATCTTATCCTTAAGGATCATACGTCGAGCCTTGTAGTGGCTGACAACTTCATCTCGATGTCGAGTAAGCCCACTGTTAGAGCATATATGTCGTTGACACAACTGACTTTATTTCTTTTGTAATTAACATTGTTCATATTAGCGATGCTAGTACTGGTTTATTGTGACCTGAGTATATGCTCTATGCCTTAAGTTGGCTTTCTTGCTCTTACTCAACTAAGACTATGCATGTGGTGTTTATTGTGGTGGAAAGGTATATAACGTTAAGTAAATGCTCAGGCCTGCCCGAAGGTCAAGTCTCGACGACGATCTGAAAACTCACATAGGAAGGCTGGGAGGGAGACATGAGGGTCGGCCTAAGACGCCCGTCAGACTACAGGCGAAAGACATGGCGGCCGCTGAGCCACCACACTTGCCAGCCATCTTTTTAGCCCTCGTGATTTCTGCTTTGTTTTCCATCTAGGGAATACGACGCATGAGAATAGTGAGGGGTTGCATGATGAGCCTGAAGTCTAATTGGCCAGACTCGCATTGCAGCTCAGCCGTGTCTCAAAACATAAGCCAACTGGAGCGAACCGTGTCTTCGCTTCGAGTGGGTAGACAACTACGGGAACTCAGAATGACACTTGGCATTGAAGTGTAGCAAAGGCACCTCACTATTATTGGGCTTTTCGCGCCCTCTGACTGCTGATCCAACTCTTGAGGGGTGTTGGTCTGTGAAATGCCAGTCTGTCTACCTGTGTGATGGAAATACAGTCAAGCGGCAATGCCTCAATCAGTAGTGGGTGACACATGTGTGCATAATGAGAGGGGTAGAAACATCTAGCATCCTTGAACAATGCATGTCTCTGTTCTTCCGAAGAATCTGCGAGTTGCTCTTGGCTCGGACGGTCCGACCTCGCAGCTACACAACTTTTCGGCAGTGGGAGATCACATCCCCGGTGCCCAAGTGACCTTGGCATAGACACCATGGTGGAGAAATATCGAACGGAAGGAGTTTCGAGGTCAAACAACATGATTGAGGCCATCCTTGTGGCCCTTGCTAATTGGCCTAAAATTCCGATGCAGATCGTGGCGTAGCTGAAATTCCAGATTCGATCAAGAGACCTTTGCTCCTCCTTTCTTGGACCCTGATTTAAAACATACTCTCAGTCAGTATTTAAAAGGCTGTCAATCGCCTTGTTGTTGCAGAAGGCACACACTGAACCTGTCTCTTTTCACAATACAATAGACTCTCACCCTGACCCAACCACACCCTCATTGACAATGGCTCGAAAGTTGCTCACCGACTTTGTCAACAATTACGACCAAGGCTTCTACACCCAGGTAGCCGAAATTGCTGAAGAGCGTTGCCGCAAAGTTCTCACCGAGGGTGGTATCCCCGCCATCATCACTTCCCGCGCCAAACGTCCTGACCGGCTCCTCGAAAAACTCAAGGGCCGCGACAAGGAAAAGAACTATCAAACACAGGAAGACATCAAGAAAGATCTCGTTGATCTCGCTGGTGTCCGTATTGCCCTCTACTTTCCCAGCCAGCGGCGGGAGGTCGAGCTATTGATGCTCAAGGTGTTTACGAATGTCGACGTCAAGAGATTGGCGGGGCATACGTGTGACTCGACTTTGACGGAGGAGGATGGCCAGTACCGGAATGAGTTTGCGGGATACAGAGCGACACATCTCCGTCTCGAACTCGGGACTGACCGATTGCCCGAGGACCAGTTGAAGTACGCCGGGTCCAAGATCGAGATCCAAGTTGCCTCGCTGCTTATGCATGCTTGGTCCGAAGTCGAGCACGATCTCGCATACAAGACCCTCAACGGCGCGCTCTCTGTCGAAGAGGTCCGTATGTTGGACGGTATCAATGGACTGATGAGAACTGGCGAGGTTATGCTTGGCCAGCTCAAGGCATCCATGGAGACACGTATTGCGAACCAGACAAGACCATTCGGAACTCATTTCGAGGTCGGCACTTTCTTGCAGCAGTACGCTCCCCACGACCCTGCCAACGAAGATTACCGCGTTGGGTCGCTGTCATGGTTGCTCTATGTGCTGCAGCAGCTCAAGATCGACAATCCTCGTGCTCTTGGAGCGGTTCTTGACAACTGGAAGAGTGATCCGACGAACCTGACCAAGTACCCTCTCGTGCATTCTGTTGTCGGCTATCTTTTCGAGACAAATGAACAAGTCGAGGATCCTCTTTCGTCGCCCTACTCTCTCCCATCACTGAATGAAAAATTCAAGGGCACAGAGACGGAGCAGTTGTCAGTCTTGTGTCGCATTCTGGCATACGCCTGTGAGCCCGACACACTTGGCAGGGTGTCACTTCAAGGACGAGATGATCTGCTTCGGAAGGCTGGTGTTTTGACGGCTGGGGAAGAGCCGAAAGTTTCTGAAAAGGACGTGAAGCAGGTCAAGGAAGCAGTGTTGGATCTGTGGAATTGGTTTGCGACGAATGAGTCCAAGGAGGCTCGGCTGGCATTGGGCATTGGTCGTTCGAGGGGTGGCAAGCGTGCTTGGAGAAAGTGAGTTGGTATTAGGTAGTCAGTGAGTGACCTTCCACATTTGTATGGTCGCGTGCCCAATGGAGCTTTCTTCCAGCCATTCGCAAGCTGAGAACGCAGTGAATGCTAGACTGGCGGTGACATGTTGATCATCCTATGTTTACAGTTGTTCCTCCGGTCTAAGTGGGGACTCCGACAAGAACCGGCATATGTTTGAGGTTACTTCTCCGCAAACTACTCCGTAATGGTGCGGGGATGCTGGATTGCATGAACTCAGAAACAGGGATGGATGGATGAGGGGATTAACTTCTCGGTCGATCGTCACCCGAGATTGAATGAGAGCCGAGGCACCACTGCTCCAGTGCGAGCGGTCCGACACATCTATAAGGTTAATGAGTCCGCTGGTCCTAGGCTGGCTCGAACGGAGCAGGATCATGCACTCCGACGGTCTCGCAAGTAATCTCTTTTAATATGCGCGTCACAGCTTTGGTGCTGCCGGGCTTAGCTGCCTTGGCCTCAGCGGCCCCTTCGGCCCTCAATTCTATGTCCCGAAACGCCCGGTCCCTCTTCACCGAAAGCATGAACTGGATGGATGACTATTATGACTCTGAAGCTGGATACCTCTTCGACTTTAGTGCGACTTCAGCACTCAATCATAATACTCGAAGCTCTGTCTGGTATGCGTTGGGTTTGTTAGCACGGAACAAGGGCGATGATGCCAAGGAGGCTGAGAAGATCATCACCAACGTAATCCATGCGCAATACGAGGATCCAAAGGACGAATGGTAATTGTGAAATGCTTCTTGAAACAAGTTAAGCCACTGACAGAAAGTAAATAGGTACGGGACATACCAGAAGGAGCCTGAAGAGCCTTACGTCGGCAGCTCACATTACCCGGCCAAGATTTACAATTCTTGGGATCCCAACTGGCGTGGCTTTGTTGGAACAACGCTGATCATGGCTATGGAGGAATACTCTGCCATTATCAGCAAATCAACTCAGAAGTTGATCTTGCAGTCGCTCTATAATACTACCAAGGGTGATGAGTACCGCTTTGGAAATACCGATAACACAAAGGATAACCTGTACCCTGCGTACAGCAACCCGGTGAGTGGGAGAATGGTCAAGGGAAGAATAATGCTGATATCTTCTAGTCCATCATGCGTGCTTTTGTGTCAGGCTGGACTGGTCGTCGCCTCCACGAGAAAAACATGACAACCAGCGGAGAAAAGTATGCCCAAGACATCATTGACCTCTTTAACCGCGCCGACACCCTCTCCGAGTTCAACTCGGGTACTTACACTGGTGTTTCTCTCTTCGGTCTTCTTCTCTGGAGCAAGTACCTACCCGAAGACTCCGTCATGACAAAAGCAGCGCCCTCTATGATTGAGCATACCTGGGAGGCTATCGGACAGCTTTGGCATCCTGGCATGAAGAACATTGCTGGGCCGTGGGATCGGTCTTACGGTTATGATATGAACCGCTATCTTAGCCTTATGGCACTTTGGTTCTGGACTTTGATTGGAAAGGAGAATTCGTCCCTCATTAATAAGGCAAGCACTGGTTTCACGATTCTTCATTCTTGTACTGACCATGCGTAGCCTCAAATCATGTCTCACATGGCTGACTATGCCTGGGGTCCTCTGTTCGCGATCCTCGCCGACCACCACAAGAGCTTGATCCCCAAGAAGGTTCTATCAGGCTTGAAGAAGTTCTCTGGCGAGCATACCTTCGAGGCCAGCGCGTATTACCCGCCCTTTGACAAGGTTCCTCGTAATATCACGACTTGGCTGTCGGACAAGCTAACCATCGGCGCTGAGTCGTTTGATGAGATTGCTATCGGCGGCCCTTCTCAAAACCAAGAGGCGTTCAATCCCGCCGTGGTCCAGTGGGATACTGGCAAGGAAATCTCATTCATCTCCGTAAGTGTCATTCTCAAGCCCCCTACCCCCATTCACTTATTAACATTATCTCTACAGCTCTACCCCACAGAGACGGCTCTGCAGACCAAAGTTGGGCCAGGCCAGCTCACCCTATCCTATCCGAATGGCAACTCCGGCTCGATATTCTCTCTTCTCGTGGGCACATTCAAGAGTAAGCGTACAATCTCCGGATGGGAAGACATTGTAGGCCTCAAGGTCGCCGTCTCTGGAAATGTGAACACGACGTATGGCTTGTCTTTTGGCGGACAATATGGCGGATCTGACTCACCAATCCGAGATTTTGAGTTTTGGAACTTTACGTATACTATGCCTGCTGGATTTGCTGGAACGCCCAGTTTGACACTTGATTTGGAGATATCATGAGTTTGGCTCTCACTCCATGGGTACGTAATTGAGGCCGAACGAATAAGCTGCTGTGTCTGCAACCCCGTGCTAGATAGTATATTAAGATACCAAAATCTATTTCGGGGTGAATGGAATTGATAGTTGTATCCTTTCATGAGATCCTGATCTGTTTGTAAGCTGAACATGTCCGGACTGGTCCTCAGGAAGACACCTGACTACTGAGACTGGTGCCGAGCTTGTCGCTTAAAGTGGAACCCAGAAGCAACAGCTCGGCTACAGTGGGTGGACCTTGCTCGTGGCGATATTATTCCCCTCGTCGCTTAGAATGGACCTTCGCCTACAGACCCGGCTAGAGGTCAAGTCGTGCCACCCACAGAGCCAAGCTGAAGCAGCCCATTCCCCGATCCTAACCTCTATGCCCGTGGTTTGGAGCCGGCGACTTATTGGCCGAGTTTGCCCCTCGCCCATCAACGAGTTCTAGGCCATATTCCATCGTGTCTGTCCAGCATTGCTACAAGACCCAGGCCATAAATCGGACCGTCGAAACGGTGTTTCTCTAGACATTGACGTTTAAAGGTTATTCGAAATCCCTTGGAATTGCCCCAAAGTTCAGCCACTGGACATCATCCCCAGAAACAACAACCATCATGGAGAAACCCTCCGCTAAAATTGAGGCCATGCCACAGCAGCTTGTGACAGATGATGAGGTTGCCATGGCTTGGGAACACGCACTAACTACGCGTCGTGCCTTGAAAATATATTCCAAGGCTGTTTGGTATGGTGCCTTTGTGTCCCTTGCCCTCGTCATGGAGGGGTTCGACACCAAAATCCTAGGATCACTTTACGCCGTACCCGCATTCCAAGAGGTTTATGGCGTGCGACAACCCGATGGATCCTATGAGATCTCGGCACCTTGGCAAAGCGGATTGGGTTCCATTATGGGAGTCACATCTATCTATGGCATGTTTCTGGGTGGATGGGCTACTGAGAGGTTTGGCTTTCGAAAGACCATGATGGCCGCCCTGCTTTCCATGCCACCAATCGTTTTCATATTCTTCTTTGCACCAAGTCTAGCAGTCTTGGCCGTTGCCATCTGTCTCTTCTGTAAGTATCGAAGCAGCCTAGCTCCAGCCCCGTATCTAACACCTTGCAGCGTTCCCCCTGGGCATATTTCAGACTGTTACTACAGTGTACGTCACCGACATCATGCCTGTGGCGCTCCGACCCTATCTCACCAGTTTCTATTCGCTGGCTTGGGTGAGTAATCCGTATTTTGAGGTCCCCGAGTTGGCACTGACATGTTGCAGGCGCTGGGTCAACTTCTCAATGCGGTCATCTTTCGTGGTACCCTAACTCTGCCTGCTCCCTGGACCTATCGTGTTCCTTTTGCTCTCCAGTAAGATCATATGGCGCAGAATTTCTGCTTTTATACATGAGCTAACAGTGACACAGGTGGTTCTGGCCAATTCTCATCATCGTCGGTGTCTATCTAGCGCCGGAGTCACCTTGATGGTTGGTCCGGCAAACCCGACTAGATGAGGCCGAAGCCGCTGTTTCTCGGTTGACTTCTGGCCTGGATATTGATACCCAAAAACTTGTCTCCTTGATGGTTTTTACAACAGAGCACGAACGACAAGTCGAGTCCGGAACGAGTTATTTCGCCTGTTTAAGGGGGACGAATCTCCGCAGGACCATTGTGGTCATGGGCGTTTATGCCATGCAGTTGTTGACCGGTTCACAATTTCGTGGATTCATGACCTACTTCTTCCTTCAAGCTGGTCTTCCCACCGATCAGTCATTCAACATGACCATCGTCGCGCTGACGCTCTCGGTACTTGGAGTTCTTGGTGCTGTAAGTCTCCCTTCGAACCATCCCTCTAGTGAACTGTGGGTTAACGTCCATGTCACAAGTGGGTCGTCATGACATACGTAGGCCGAAGGACAATGTATCTATGGGACGGCGCCCTAACCATCACTCTCTTCACAGCCATTGGGGGTATGGGAGTCAAGCTACACACCTCCTCGTCTTCGCCGATGGCGTGGGCCATTGGATCTCTCATTGCAGTGGATGGCTTCGTGGCCAATCTGTTGATTTTGCCAGTTACTTTCGTCTTGGTGTCCGAAATCCCGTCCTCCTTCCTTCGGAGCAAGTCTGTTGTGATTGCACGAAACTTCTACTCAGCCATCAATATCCTAGCCGGCGTCATGACGCCATATATGCTCAACCCGACTGCTTGGAACTGGGGTGCTATAACTGAATTCTTCTGGGCTGGGGCTGCTGTTATCGGATTCATCTTCACCTTTTTCATGGTCCCAGAGTCCAAAGGGAGAACCACTGCAGAGATGGACATTCTCTTTGAAAAACAGGTTCATGTCCGTAAGTTCAAGGATACCAAGGTTTCTCTTACTCACATTGAGGGAGGTAGGCTTCCATAAATGGGCATTGTACGGTTGAAGGCATCAGGTTCTCAGTAGAGCATCCCCCCCGCCCTTAGGTAGTACACCCACCTTGTTTCACCATCACTACCAGGTCTGCTGATGGACAGGCGCAAGAATCTCTGGTCAATCTAGCTGGATGTAAAACCATTACTTTACTTCTTAGGGATCCTTTACTTTCAGTTCACACTCTGGTGTATCAACACAATACATGCCCCCATGCTTGCCACCTGAATTCCACCATGATATATTTTGAATGTCTTACCTCTGTGCTTCTGTTCGCTTGAGGAAACCCAGATATGTATCTTAACATCAGTTTGGCCCTACTGTAGAGCATTATTCGTGAGGGGTTTCTTTAGCCATTATCTGTTGTTGGATTCCATTTGTCTGATCCTGCTGACAGCTACGCTCACACGGTCTTGAGCTCTTCTGCTCTATTTGTTAAAAAAAAAAAAAAAAAAAAAAAAAAAAAAAAACCTGTGCCCACCCCTCTAATAAAAACCATCAACCAACGTTCTCTATTCAGAAAAGCTGCCAACCTCCTCCACACCTTCCCCCCCCCCTACACCTCTCTGCCCACAAAACACATCAACTTTTTCTCTATTTCCCATCCCTCTATTTTTTTTTTTTCTATCCCACCCCCCCAACCGTCCTCTCTATCCGTATCTACATTTGACATCTATCACGAGGACTGAGGTAAGACGCACTCACATAGAT
>NKCJ01000544.1:0-25520 GCA_003947015.1 Fusarium sp. AF-6 | reverse complement strand
TCTAGTTGCCCTCCAAGTGTGTTTTATCGATCGAGCGGCGGACATCGTGTGCTGCCGCTAAGCCTTCGTGGGCCGCGTAAGTTTTGTATAAGAGTCAGGCCGAGTCGAAGAGCGACGCCAAGGGACTTTGCCGTCTGTCCAGATGACATCATGGCGGGCGTTTTTATCAGCAGAAGCTCCGACTCGGCATGCTTCGAAGTTTTTGAGCTGTCACCAAGAAACGAGGCTGTGATGTCGATACAAGGACGACTCGTGCGCCATTTCCCGGCAACTGCAGTCGAGATCACGGCCGCTGATTTCGAAAGTCAAGACTTTCAGATGGTCATGGCCAAAACTCTTGCCAAAATGAGCCAGCAGACTGTACGAGAGACTAGGCAGGTGAACAAGAAAGAAAACCGTGAGAAGAAGGACAACGACGAGACACCCGATCCGATGATCGTTACCGAACTTCTTGTAAGCATCCTCCGAGGATGTGGTAAGGAAGTTGCTGTGGAAAAAATCTGTAAAAACACCCGCGATGATGTCATCTGGAAAGACGGCAAAGTCCCTTGGCGTCGCTCTTCGACTTGGCTTCTCGTTCGAGTAGCCCTGCAGTTGTCCATGACACGACTTTCTGAGACTGGCAAAAACACGTACAAAGAGTTCATGGTCTTTCTCATGGCTCAGGTTCTCCAAGCTGCCAACGAACAGCAGAAAGTTTCCAGCGAAATCCTTCAAACTATGTCCAATAAGGTTTCGCGTCGTCTTTGCAAGCTTCAGAGACCGAGCGATGGGCCTTGGCTGGTTACTATCCGAGATATCGTCTCACAAACCTCGGGGATTCTACAAAAACGATGGAGGTTTATCGCCGATCGAGCTGAACCGCCATTGAGCATGAGTGAATTATGCAAGTTCAAGATTGACGATAATATCACCTTCTCCCTGAAAGACATGGAAACTTTCATCAGGTCAACGACTCAGCGAAAAGCGGAGGTTCCCAACCCCCAGTTTCGTCCGACTTCGGAACTCAACTCATTGCCCCAGAACCAGTTGCCATCCGTTGGAGATTGGAGTGAGAATTATTTGCCTTTTAAGCTCCTTGAGCTTGAGTCGTGGGTGGCAGAAAACCTTCAAACATGGATCGATCACAATATGAGAAAAGCAGATAATCCGGTGCGGGATTTGAGAATTTTGATCGAGGCCTACCACACCAAGGCAGCTAGCTATTACTCTGGACGCCCTGAGGGAGCTTCACGGATGATTCTCACCATCTCAGAACTCTGGTATGCCGCAGATGTAGCCGCTACCCAAGAGCTTCCCCTTTTGGCAGATTACAATCCAGAGATTCCAGTCGTCCTGTGGCAAGCCCTCTTGCTTGGTCCATTGCAGGACATGGAGAGGCTTCAACGTCTTGAAAACTACATCTCGAATCGTGTGAAAGTTGCAGAGAAAGCGGATAGGCCTTCCATTCTTGGCTCATTTGGGTCGCCTGGCTCCTTCGCTGTCGAATTCTTTCGCAACTCGACTCGGCATCAGCAAATCAAATACGAGATTGAAGCGGAGGCCGCGGCCAAGAGACGTGAGAAACGCGAAGAGTTTCGAAAAGCCAAGACGGAGTATGTCAAGCTGATGCAGAAGCACGCAGAGAGCGAGTGCGATGTAACTACAAAGCGGGACGCGGCAGGGGTGATGTACATTCACCCTTCTTCATGCCGACGGTGTGGCTTCGAATCAAAGGCCAATGCCTTGGGAGTATTTGTGCACGAATGGCCCCTACCGCATGACGAACTCGAAGCGCAGGCTACTGTGTTCGAAATGGTTGCTCCTGTCACTTTCTCTGAATGGAGAGACCTGACAGTCCACCTCATCAACGACGTCCTCCTGTGTCACCCGGAAAAACCATCAACTCCACAGACCACCTACTCCTTGAAGTCATATCAACCTCTGAAGCCCTGGCACGCAACCAAAACGAACTACCGCATTCATCTGCGGTCAGGAGCCAAGCCCAACGCTGTGATCCATCGACGGGCACTGCCTGTCGGGCAAGCTGCTGAGTCGGATATCTGTCTGAACAGCGGACTCATGTACGAGTACTATGACGAGACATTAAACTCATTCTCCTGCGACCTAGCCTTGACGGATGACCTATCTAAACTGTGTACATTCAAGCTCCCCAAGAGAGCTCATGTGCTGGGTCAATTCCTCCGTCGCAATTGGAGAAAACCTGATGGCCAGACACCCAATGAGGGCATTATCAGCCAATTCGAGTGCCCTGAGTGGATGCCTTTATGCGAATTCAAGGCACTTGTCGGGATGGCATATGGCCATAAGATTCAGTGGATGAACATACTAACGGAGCTGGCTATGCCGAACATCGATTTCAACAAACGCGAAACGGCAATCTTTTTGCTCCAGATGAGCCTGCAAGCCGGCCCAGCGTCCTCATCAGCCACCCGATCCACTCACTCACGACCATGCGATGAGTTATTTGGACGCAAAATTCTGCAGAGCTTGTCTGGCTGCGTTTTACGTATGCAGGAGAATTGGGACTCGTACACCGCCTTGTGGTCCTTCACATTCCTGACTACGCGACTTTTGTCACTGGTTCCCAAGGACCTATCGCGGCCTTTCCTGGATCTTCTCGAGCAGTGCCGGGAGACATCTTACTCCTGGGTAAAGACACTCCTCGAGCGAGTGGAGGATACTAGCGACGACGTGCGGAGGAGGGAACTTTTGGAAACGGCTTCCAGCATCGCATTGGTCTGCATTGATTCATTCAACGTTGACGATGGATTTCTGCATCAGATCTTGGCCAGTTCTCAACAGGCGGCTATTCTGGTCGAATGCTCTATCATAGTCCATGAGAATCTTTCATTGAAGAGTGGTGATGACCAGATCTTTCAGGATGTTATGCTTGACAGATGGAGGCGCACTATGTATCGGGCCAGGCCTATCATGGATGAGCAGATTGCCTCGGGTAGCTCGTTTCTTTCCGATGCCGTTCATCAACGCTGGCGGTACTTCCAGCCCACCTCATCTTGGAGCCTCTCTACAGGGACAAAGTGTTGGTACCAAACGGCCATGGAACATCTCAAGATGCACCTCAACATATTGACTGGAGAGCTACTTGTCAACGATCTACCTCTTTCCCGCCTACCCGCGGACTACGAAACCCATCATGAGTATAAGAGGATATTCGGCGATCTTTTACACAACGTTATGCCAAGCACGAGCTCGGGCATGATTTTCTGCACAACCCGGCTCCTCCAAGGCTACACGGTCCATTTTGGGAGGGAAAGACAAGACTTGCTCCTCCGTCTAGAGAATGACACGTCTTGCTACGATTACATCCCTAGTCGAGTCTTCGCCGGTCTACTCCCAGACTCTTTTGTCGATGAGTACGCGCACTGGTACAACGGCAAGACAGGTGCTGTGGAGTTTTGTCTCCTTAGCAATCCTTTTCCGGCTCGTTCATGCAAATGGTGCCTTGAGGAATGCGATGGATCTTGGAAACTGCGCGGGCAAGAGGGAGTCTTTATGTTAGCGCCTGCGAGTGGTCTGGCTCAGTGCGTGGCGACTATCATGGCTGATCTGGAAACCCCGTTGAGCCTTCATATGCTTTATGATGCGAACAGGAGGCTACTTGATATCAGGATTCCAAGACTTGAGCTTGGGTTTTTCTTGAATGAGGGAGAATCAGTCATTCGATCTCGCCAATTCAGGGAGACGCAGGTTGACGAGGACCAGTCACTCGGCACTTTGGTGGGCCTCAAGAGCAAATTGGTGCTGCGAGGTAATCAGAATCCACCAATGAGATTAGTGCTGATTCCGGAGGGTGACGTCGAGATCAAGAAGAACAATAGCGATGTGGTTCATAATCACGTTACCGTGTGTGTGCGCCACGGAACTGTCCGTCGTGTTCAGTCTTACCAGATCGATGATCTCCTCGGCCGCTTTGTCACTGAGACGAAGCTTGAAAGCAAGCTCTATCTTGCTTACCTTCATGCTCTGACTTCCTTTTGCCTTCCAGATCCGTTCATTGGGCGGCGAGGGACTGAAGAGGCCTTGGATATCCTTAGTTCTGCGTCAGTCCGGGCACCGATGGCGCTGAGTCCAATTGCTTACGACATCCTGAATCTCATCGCTGCGCTGGCTCCAATCCGTCACTATCATCCGGACAACTCGAAGACGATGCAGAACGTTGTCTGGTCCTCACAGCTCCCAGTCTCGATTCAAGATGATCGGTTTCTCTTGATCACGGATGAGATCTCCAGGCGATCGGCCGAAGTCGGGTTTCTTTATCCGAACGCCGAACCTCAGCCAGACCGAAAGTTGAACACTGATGTGGATCTGGCTGTGCGGGCGATTTCCCGTAACGCTGCCCAATATGTCTCTGGGTTCGGCGCCGAGGACTGCCACGCGGGCGATGATGAGATCTATCAGTCAAGGGACAATACAAGGTCAGGGCGAGCAGCACGTGCAGCTACAGCGTCTCACCAGGCTTTCCACGGTGAACAGGGCCTAATGGCGCCTGTTTCAGGGGGACTTGCTCTCAGCTTGTACAAATTGATGGCCATGGGGAAAACGGCAAACCACAGAGGTGCCCCTCCAAAGCGAGATATGGAGTACGATTCTATGTGGCTCCAGAGACCAAGCTCTTACCTATCGTCATACTGGTCTCAGCTGCACCATGCATTCCATGACAATCCACAGTGGCTCAATAAGATGGAGTTGTCGGTTTGGATAGCGACAATAGCTTATTCGGCTGAACATGATGAGCAGATCACCCAAGCACTCCTCATGATGGCCTTGTCTCCCTCTGTGGCTGCTGCTCAATTGCCTTTGAACGAGGCACGCGACTTATCCAAGGGATACACCTTGCAGCCTGAAACGCTTGAGACCGCAGCAGCTCCGCACATGGTCAAGGTTAAGTATGGCCCAGAAGGAAAGTCACGCTCGAGAACCGCCAAGGGAGACGGAAAGGCTGCAGACCGACTGAAACGAGAATACGGCAAGGACAAGAAGCAGGCGATCAACATCTTCAGAGATAAACTTGCACGACAATGGCCCTGTCAAGTTCCCAAACAACCCAGCGACCACCACATGGAGGCCTACATAGACGTCGTACGGGCAACCAAGGCGATTCTTGCACCCTGGAGAATCTGGTGGGCTAACAAGAATTTCAAAGAATATTTGGAAAGATTTGTGGCTGCCCTGAAAGAGGTTCCATTGAGAGCGGCCTCTGCCGACCATCCATCTGTGGCACATGAGCTGCCGACTAAGCCACATCATAAAGGGTTTATGTCTGTCAGTGATCTTTTCCAACATGATGCCCCTGATACCGACAAGGTCCCCGAGTCGGCTATTCATGGCCTTGTGACCAAGGCTAGAGTAGAGACAGTGGAAAGGAAGGAGCTTGCTGGCATTGTTGATTTCCTCGAGTCTCAGGCATCCTTTCAGTACGAACGCAATTATTTGAATGAGTTGCGACAGAGCCTGTCAAGTTTGAAGAGCTTCAGCCAAAACAACTTGGTCGAGGATGATGTGCCCACTGCTCTTTTGCAAGATCATCTCGCACAATGCGAAAGTCGACACAAAGACGTGTACAACTCGCTTCGCAGCGCCGTACAGCCATTCTCCAAATCATCGAAGCTGCACAGCCCTCAGGATCTGGTAGAGGCAATTCTCTCCGAGGGTGGGAGTCAGCCGAGAATCACTCCCGTGTTCTTCCTACAACAGCTTAGAAACTCAAGCTGGTCAAAACTGACAGCTTCTTGGAAGAGTGCTATAATCCAATATGGACTCGCAGTTGCAGCTCTGCAGAAGGCAAGGCGACTTATCCGATCGCAACATGACCCTGTTGATTTGCTCCGTGAGCTTGAGAATAGAGGGCATGAGAATTGGAGCCCTCATGATTATCCCGAGTGGCTGCTTATTGAATGCGAGAGTCAAATCACGATCCGGGAAGTCCAGCAGCAGATCGCCCAGCAGATGATCAGACCTCCGGGTCAAGACAATGCGGTGATGCAGCTGAACATGGGAGAGGGCAAATCGTCCGTTATTGTGCCTATTGTGGCTAGTACTCTGGGGGACGGCTCGAAGCTGGTTCGCATTATCGTGGCTAAGCCCCAGGCTAAGCAGATGTATCAAATGCTATCCACTAAGCTCTCTGGCCTTGTCAACCTCCCGGTCTATCAACTACCCTTCTCCAGAGATGTCCAGATGGATATTGGCAGATGTGCTGCTATTCATCAGTTACTGGTTCGTTGCCAGAAAGAAGGAGGCATCTTACTTGTTCAGCCAGAGCATTTACTATCGTTCCAGTTGATGGAGCTGGAACTCGAACTTGAAAGTCGGCCTGAGCTTGCCGAGCAAATGAAGACGACTAGGCTCTTTTTCGAAGATCATGCTCGGGATATAGTGGATGAAAGCGATGAAAACTTCAATGTTAAGTTTGAGCTTATATATACACTTGGACAACAGAGATCGGTCGAAGACAGTCCAGACCGATGGACCATTGTGCAAGAAGTTCTGAGTCTCGTCCACCACTTCGCCGCCGAGGTGAAAGAAGAACTTCCGCAGTCGATAGACCTGGATGAGAGACATGGCCATATATTCCCAGTGATCCGCATCCTGCGCCGTGATGCTGAGGAAGCGATCTTTGGTCGTATAGCCGGTTTTATTTGTGAGACTAGCATACCCGGGTTTCCCATTGCATATCAACCTCCTGTCATTCGAAACGCTGTCAGAAGATATATTACCCAGAGGAAACTATCTGTCGAGGAGGTGGAAGCTGTCGAACATAGTCGATTCTGGAACGGCAAAGTCATCAACCACGCCCTTCTGCTAAGAGGCCTTCTTGCCGGTGGTGTTCTTGCATTTGCTCTTGGCCAGAAGAGATGGAGGGTTAATTACGGCCTCGACTTGAACAGAGAGAAGAAGACTAGGCTTGCTATTCCTTACAAAGCCAAGGACAACCCAGCGCCTCGGTCAGAGTTCAGCCATCCTGACATCGTTGTCGTTCTTACCTGTCTGAGCTACTACTATGGTGGACTTAGAGACCAGGCCCTTTTTGACTCCCTAGAGCTTCTGACTCGATCAGATAATGCTGATTCGGAGTACCAGTCGTGGGTACAATCATGCCCGACAATGCCAGATGCATTCAAACATGTCCAAGGGATCAACACCAAAGATCATACCCATTGTGTGTCGACTGTTTTCCCTTACCTTCGATACAGCAAAGCCGCGATAGACTATTATCTGCACCATATGGTTTTTCCTCAAGAGCTCAAGGAATTCCCGTATAAGCTTTCGGCCTCAGGATGGGATCTAGGCAAGAAGAAAAGGCACATTACTACCGGTTTCAGTGGCACAAATGATTCCAGATATATCCTCCCTCTCGATATCAGACAACTAAATCTCCCTGAGCAGAATCATACCAATGCACTTGTACTGGAGAATCTGCTATGCCCTGAGAATGGTATTACCCTGATGACGGACGAGATGGTAGGGGCGACTTTTCACAGCCAATATCTCCTGGAGACACTCGCAAACATGGACTCAAGGCCGCGGGTGATTTTGGATGTCGGTGCCCAGGTGGTCGATCTTACCAATCTGGAGTTGGCAAGAGCTTGGTTATGTCACTACGCAGATGACGAGAATACGCAAGCAGTCATCTTCTTCAATGACTTTGACGAGATTATGGTGATGGATAAGAGTGGTAAGGTCGAGGAACTACAAACTTCACCATTTGCAGATCAGTTAGACCAGTGCCTTGTCTTCCTCGACGAAGCTCATACCAGAGGCACAGATCTCAGATTGCCTACAAACTACCAGGCTGCAGTCACTCTTGGTGCGCACCTGACAAAGGACAGACTTGTTCAGGCATGTATGAGAATGCGAAAACTTGGGAGGGGACAGAGTGTGGTCTTCTTTATCCCACGAGAGATTGAACAGAAGATCCGCGTTCTTCAAGCCAAGAACCCTTCACCATCGGCAGACATCACCGTGGCAGACGTTATCTGCTGGGCTATCACTGAAACATGCACCGATCTGCGAAAGGCAGTCCCGCTTTGGCTGAGACAGGGCCTCCGGTTCACTGAGCACCAAGCTAGATGGGAGGGCCTGAAGATACAGACTGACGGGGACAGTCGACTCGAATACGTCAAACAGTTCATGGAAGATGAAGCCCAGAGCCTTGACAGGCGGTACCGTCCCCACCGAGCCAACAGCGACATCTTCTCAATGATCAGTCGCATGGATCCGCATGCCGCAACTGCTTTTGAGAGCCGATGCGTAGACTTTGGTCTAGGTGAGCTCGGAGACTCTTCATTCAACGAGGAGCAAGAACGGGAACTTTCGCCTGAGCTAGAGCAAGAACTGCAAGCCGTGAGACCGCCTCAGGCCGAGCCAGCAGAGCATCAGGTACACCCGGGCCTGGAGGAGTTCATACTCAATGGAGTATATCCCAAACATTCATTTCAGCCTGCTTTCATGTCTCTGGCAACTACATCAGCGGCGCAACATCTTGATATATCCGCGTTTCCGAGCAATATCGTCGTCACGCGCGACTTTGCCGAAACTGTCGACGAAGTGCTGGGTCACGTCGACTTTTCGGACTCATTCCAGAAACCCGTTCAGTGGATTCTGTCCGTCCAAAGAAACCCCAGTATACTCGTCATTGTTAGCCCTTACGAGGTTCAACAACTACTCCCAGCCATTGAGCAGTCCAAGCATGTTGCACTGCACCTCTACTCCCCACGAATCAATGTAGGATACAAGTCACTTGACAACCTCGACTTATACATCGTATCGGGAATCAGGCTACTCCGACAGGTTTCAAGGCACGTTATCGGTCTCTTGTGCCAGTTCTCAGGTCAGCTGTACCTCTCATCATTTGAGGACTATGTGCAGCTCTGCGAGTCACTCGGTCTCGCTTGGAAGCCTGGTAACAACCAAGTCATGATTGGGCCGGACGGTTTTATACTGCCCGACCCAGCAGAAGGCGACATGGTGAACACCGCCAGGTTTTCGAAGAGCCCAGTGCCGTTCTTGAAAGCTCTCGTGGCGAATGTAAGACAGAACCACGGGGATATAGACAAAACTCACATGGGCAGGATTTTAGACGGAATGCGGTTACTAGAGAGTGATTTCGATCCATAGATAGACACATAGGTCATTATAGAAGTTTGGAGTGTACCGCCGGCTGTAATCCGCAGTAGTGTCGTCTCTGAACCGTCTCTGATTTGAAGGCTAGATTGGCTTTTTCGTCCAGCTCGAAAGCGAAGGCCTAACATGCCACCCCGCCCTTTTACGCGTTCTGGTAACCCATTTCAAAACAATATTGCCCAACTTTATTAATTCTTATTCAAATTCGTCTAGATTTTTAATATAAATCAATCCAAGCTTGCTCGTGAAGATGCCATATCCGAAATTCTTAGAAATGGTTAACAATGGCGAGAAAATGCGCAAAGTTGCGCCCCAGTACGATATTACTAAGTCCGTAGGCCGCAGTTAAAAGAAGGGCGGCTAAAACGCAAGGAAGGCATAAGAAAGCCGCTAAAAGCTATTATAGGCGCAAGAGCAGTAATTAATCGATTTTATACCGACCGAGGAAAAAGCCAGCTATGCCCTTATAAAGCGTGATTTACGCGAGCTTGCTAGAGAGATCTCTTATATTATTAGACCTTATTCGGCATGACACTTGAGACATTGCCACTCTCGATGGTGACATTCTAACTCATGGCGAAACCACTCGCTTGGGGTTCTAAACGGACCTGATGCGCAGCCTTGAAATGTGCATAGGTATGCCTGAAGATCGGAAAAGACATGCTCTCTAAGCCATGGTGTCAGCCATGCACAATATTAGAGTGAGATCCACAAACCTCCATTCGACCGCGGCATGCATTGTCTGCTCCTGTCTGCAAAAAGGACAGTCGATCGTGGAGTTGTATTTGAGCCGTGTACCATTGAAACTGAGACTTTCTAGATCTGGGACATGGAGACTGGAGATCTCCTCAGGGAACATGCTGGAACCCCGGAAAGGGATTCTTCCGATCCTATCGGCAGATTCTACAACCTGTAGCACAAGTTGCCTACGTGTTGTTGTCTCATTTACTGTTGACCCACCACTTGGAGCCTCCTCCAAGGTCTGATGGACGACCAATTGAGATTCTGGCTTGCTTCCGTCGGCACGTAGGAGGTGACGGATGTGCTCTCGGCGGTAAGAAATGGCATTTCCTAGTCGACCCAAAAGCCATGGGCTGTTGTGAATCTTTGGAAAGCTGTCTTCTAAGAACCGTAGGTCTATGAAAGAACGCTCTGACGGCGGGGGCTGCTGTGGATCTTGAGCGTGCCATTGCCATTGTTCGAAGAGCGCAATGTATCGGAAAAGGTCCGTGATTGAACACCGTATCCCGCGGATCAATTCGTCTGACTCCGTTTGAATCTCTGTGTTGCCAGGTTCACTCAAGCCCAGGGCAAAGGCAGTCCTGTCAGGAGAATGACCATCGAGGATCCTTCTGAGTCTGCCGAGAGAATACAGTAGTGCTCTTAAAATAGACAAAACAGCCTCCCTTGCTTTTGGGGTGTGAGGAGGTAGAGGGTTCGATGGCCTCTGTAATGTCACATCCCCAAATGCACCAGTCTTCCACCTCCACACCCTGAATCGTCCTTGCTCATTCTCGAGGAGCCCTCGTATCTTCTCTCGGCTTCGAAACGTGTCGTTTTCCCTCGTCATTTTTCGAGCCTGGCGACGCTTCCAAAAGAAGCCAACAGCAATAACGTTCACGGATTCTTGATCAACCCTAGGTGCCAGAGTGGCACTAGAAGCAATTTGAGACGTGTCTGTGAACTCTTTCTCAACCTGTTCTTCGAGCTGCGAGATGACCTTGGTGTCCAACTGTAAGGTCTTGTTGTTTTGTTCGAGATCGTTTCTGTTTTTCATCGCCTCGATTTCTTCGGTAAGCCTAGCGGCGCCTAAACATTAGTTAGAGTAAGGACGCCCCATAAAATGGGAGGAAGAGAAAGTATTCACTCCGAGATGAGATGTGCAAGCGCTGGATGCCTCGGTAAGCGAGATACAAGTCAACCGAGGTTTCATCCCGAGTCATGAGTCCATCTGGACTGTTGAGCCTGCGAGAAGAGGTATCTGTTACAAACTTGGAGAGGTCGATTTCTGTGTGGGTTTGTGGCCTAGTGTTTGACTTGAAAAAGGTCATGGTGTTGGTGGCAATGACCTTGTGATGCCTTGTGTCGCGCCAGAGATGTATGACCTCTCCTGTAGCGATAAGATCTCTGTTCATGATGATCTGTTGGGAACTGAAGACCCCGCATAGTTCTTTTCCTCGGGCAGTAGACTGGAATCTGCTGGAAGCTTCCTCATCGATAAACCTGTATTTCGGACCAAGCCGGTACAAGTGATAACCCGCTTTATCGATGACGGTGATTAGATGGAGCTCCAAAAAAGAAACTCGCATCGGACTACTCTTTGGGGTTCAGGGTACGGAAACCAAGGGCACTATCGATCGTAAGTAAGCAAATGTGGTGTGTGGAGCGAGTTGTAGCACCGATGTGGGTGATCGTTATGCTTGCATTGTGGTTTTTGTACTGCAAGATGCGACATTCATGATCTTTGAATAAGACCTGGAGCTTCTCAAGCCGCAGTGTTCTGTGATGTGCCAAGGCTCCTTTTAAGGATTTGAAATGATGTTAATATCTGGCGAGCTATATACGTGGTTATGTGACACACAGCGTTGTTAGTACATGCTTAGATTTTAGGTCCCGATCATCTAAAACTCCGGCATCAGTCATGTTTAATGCCCCTCTTAGCGGTCAAAAGGCATGACTGGCTCACTTTTGGCCGGAACAGCATACTCAGCAGCATACTCGGCCGACCATAGACCTATGTCTTTCCAGCATTCCTGCAACTTGTAGTCGATGTCGTTAAGTATTTCCTCGGCTTCCTCTTCTTGCTTGGTAGCTCTGTACTGCGTAACCTTTTCGGAGATGCTATCCAGTCGCTGCGATAATTCAAGGAAGCTAATCTTGCAGCTCTTTCTTGATAGAAGTTGATCATACGCAGCCTTAGTTCTAGTTTCCCAGCATTCTGATTAGTTATGTAGCCTTGTGTTTACCTCCTTCTGAAAAGTAACTCACCCTAACCATTTGGGTACATCCACCACCAAGGTTTGTGTGTAAAACTTGTCGATGCGAGATTTATTTTCGACTAGGAACTTGCTGTTTTCAAGAAGCCACACTCCCTTGGCGACACCGGTAACCATGCCATCGTTCTTGGGATCGGACAGCTGGAGAATCTTTATGCAATTTGCAAGCGTAATTACGATCGCCTGGCCCTCTTCCTGGCGGAAAGGATCCGCTAGAGGTGAGTCTTGAGAAAGGAAAAGATCAAGATGCACTAGCAGGGTAAACACTCGTCTGACAGAGCGAGAAAAGGCGCACACTTCTGGCGGCGCGTTCTGGGCCTTTCCAAAGTTGTTAATGACAGTGTCAACCTGCCTCATAACCTCTGTAAGCGGTATACGCTCGGAGGTATTTATCCCCTCCATTCTTTGCGACGAGGCCAGCTGCGAGACTCTGAGAAACAATGGTACTGGATCACATGAATGCATTCCTTTGATTCGATAACCACAGCCGTCGTCTGTCAAGTGGAACGATACGTACCTGGGGACAATTAGGCTGCTGAACAGGCTGCAAGCCCTAGGCCCTGCAGTGAGCGTGTTTACGCGAGTCCTCACAAATGCTGGCGAGGCTGGTAGGAGATTAGTCTGTTTGAAGGGATAAAGGGCTACTGAGCTGCGAACTACCGTTTCATCATAACGACGTTTTAGAGGAACAATCCCGGCCGATCTGACCTAATAGAGAATAGAGACCACGATATTTAACATAAAATTTCACCATTCCGTATATTCCCTTCCTCATTGTATCATCTTCCCGCTCCACTGTTTGAGAAATGCCTCCAAGGGCTGCACTACAGCCTCCAAAACATTTCTTATAAAGTCGGCGCTCTATAGATCTGCTGGAGATGCGAAAGACACCTGAATTCACCGCCTTACCGGCTCTGCCAGACCCTCAACTAACCCTGGATCTTTTTCAAGGTCTTGATGCCAGGCGTATGCCGTAGCAATATTGGTTAGGTCGTTGGGTTGGCCTCCAGGGCAATGACGATGCCAGTGAGGAGAATTCTCCAAACCTTGACGAAAGTGCAGCTCCATTAGGAGCACACCGAGAGAGAATATTGCCGCTTCTGCATGGTCCTTGGCGTTCATTGGGATTTCTTTTAGTGCGAGAGAGAGGGATTTGTGGTCCATGTAGGGGCCAAACATCCAATCCTGGCCCGGGCCTTTTTCTTTGCTGCGCATCACGAAGATGTCTTCCCAATTCCAACCCCGTGGGACCCAGGCTGAGGTGCCAACTCCAAGGAGCACGGTGGCAATAGATATCCCAATCTGCAAGCGAGCAGTAAGATTCATTGAAGAAGAAGACCAGAACATCTCAATCGTCTGAGTCTGAGCTTCTTGGAGCCTTCGCTGCGACTTGGGTTCGAGAAAAAACTTGACATCGTGATGTTCAGCATTTATAAGTCCCAGAGACACGACATCGCTTTGCGGTGCCTTGATGAGACTGCAAATGTCTGCGATAACAGCTGCTTTGCCCTCAGCCAGACGCAATGTTAGCAGAGCGATTCCTAAAGTGACAGTGGCTTTCTTGCCTCTTTGGTCACACTTTTTGCCTTGAAGATATATTGGCTTCCCCTTCTTGGGTCCTTTCCGCCATTGCGATGCTGAGCAATGTTGGGAGCGAGCTGAGGAGCTGGCTTTTTCACAAATGGGACCTGCTCATCCTGGCCCTCTTCGGCGGAGGAGTTTGACGGACCCTTTGACATGGGCTTTAAAAGTCTCTTGGGCTTCGTCAGTTCTCTGAACTTATTTGTCCACGGCCTCTTTTTGTTAGACATTTCTGTATCCGTGACTGCCAGAAACGTGGAGGTAGGCACTGGTGCCAATTCACCATTCTCCACGACTTCAGCGGGCTCGTTCTATTGCCTTCAAAGATCCTTATCGCGATCTAGATCACGAAAATTACCTTGACATTGAGGCTGCGACCGATCTGCAGCTTCCAGCTCCCATCTAATCTGTTTTCGTCCCATTTTATTATCGCCGATTAGCAAAGCGAGTGCTGGTCCTTTCGGCTTGTCCCACTGCGCACCAAGCCCACAACGATGCTGTTCGTTGCAGTGGCAGTTGAGTCCTGCCTTCAAAGCGGAGTAGAGAACCTGGGATTGTCTTTGAAGTTTGATAAATCGATCTACGTCCTTTGACGTTGAATTATCACGGCCGTGACCGAAAGACGGGGCCTGGGCTGCGGACTGAATGTCGTGGGCGTTTCTAAGAATACGCTCGAGCTGTTGGTTTGCCTTGCTAGCACTGTCCAGAACAGGCTGTCTTCTCCGACAAAAGCTAATGCAGAGTTTAAGGATCTCGTCTTGCACAGGATTGGATGGTGTCCAAGCGTTCTCGGTCCTGTTAGATTGGCTGGCTAGGAGTATTGGGTCACAGGGACCTCACCTTGACGGGGATCATTTCATGGAGCTCATCCAGAGAAATTCTGAGCTCGTTCAATAGGCGCGTGAACAGAGGTAGTGCCTCTCTGAGATGATGTTTCAATTGGGCGACGATATCAGGATGACGCCAGAGTGAGGACTTGGACGAAGCTTTGAGAGAATTGCGCTCGTTGTCGGATAGATCGAGCGGCAGAAGTAAAAGATCTAGATTTTGTGTAAAAATAACATCCTCGAAGGTTATGGCGCGCACAAAGGCTTCGAAATCTGTCTCAAACTGCCACCATCTCTCTATGCCCTGGAGGTAAAACTTGGTGGCCTTTGCGCCCTCGATTAGTAGAGGCAGCGCGCCAAGAACGATGCCGGCCACCTCGAACCCTGACATGGCGATAGGGTTGGGTTGCTGCTGCCGAGAACTGAATAGAGATTCGATGGAGTTTAGATCTGAAGGCTTCAGCCTAGGCTGTCAGCAATGTCGCCTCCTGTGATACTCAGATTGAGGGAGAGGTCAACAATCAGATGATGTTGATGAGGGGTTTGCTCGCAGGTACAATCCCAGCGAGTGGCATCCAATGGACGTTCATTTTCTTCAGCCTAGTCACATCATGAAATCTTGGGGGCTGTGCCAAATCAGGCTGAGGATGAATCCGGCTGCCGGATCCTGTAGGCCTTTCACTAGCCGAAGGAGAACGCTTCAATACGTTAATTAAACTAACCAAGGTACCTAGTGTCACCACTACGATTCCATGGTGTATTAGGATTACACTCATGGTAAAGCGAAAACTGAAAGAGGAGGGTATGAAAATGTAATGCTCCCTGTTTCGGAATAATTGACAATAATCAATCCGTGTTCCTCCTCCCGGTAGACCTCAGAAACTCATATCACTCCTTTGGCTGCATATGACCAGACCCAACTGGCGCCCCTCCTTCAACTGCATAAGCCATGCCTGGGGCCACCGGCCCGTTTTGACTTTGCTCGGCCCCGAATCCGCCTCCAGAGTTGCCCTGCTGTACGAAAATCGGCTGCTCGTGTGATCCGGGTGCCTCTAAAGGTCTCTGCCGTCTTCGCTGTATAAGAAGCCCAATCATCACCCCCAACACAAGCGCAGCCACAACTCCAACGGCAATTCCGGCTATGACACCCCCAGAGAGGCTAGTATCGTTGTCACCGGTCTCCGATTCTTCTGTGGGCTTGACGGGAGTACTCGTGGCTCCCGTAGATGTCCTGTCTGACGATTGCCACATGATGACCCAGGCTGAGTGGGAGAGAGTACCCTCACTCATCGTCACTGTTTCCGTAGTGGTAATAGGTGTTATCGTAATGACAAGACTGCTGTCAGGGTCTAGTGGGGAAGAGTCGAGCACTGTACTCGTCAACTCGTCGTTGATAGTCACCCACGCGGTGCTGTCGTCCCAAGACTCAACATATACCTCAGTTGTCGTAGAGAGGGTGGGATTAGGTCGTCTGATAACTTCGAAATCTTTTGTCTTCTTATAGCACACGTCACTAGATGTGGTTAAGACAAAGCCGCTGTATGTGCCCAGGAGGCCAAAGTCAGCATTCATCGGAGCTCCATCATCTGGATATTCGGTGGGGTGACGTACCTCATACAACACCTCGCTGTGGTCGTGCCATCTCCAGATCCGACTCTCAGGGTTGTCCACCCATGAGGGCACAGCCCTGGACTGAACGTGAGTGCATGGCATTTCCCGGTGTCGTATCCCTTCGGTACGCAAGAGTACCACACAGGGTCTCTCTCGTTCTGTACTGCGTTCGAGACACTTGAACCAGCATCACCACCAGCCCAAGTGTATGGATCGGTAAAGTGGGTAGAGCAGATAGAAGGGGGTGTAAACACGGTTGTTAAAGCCATAAAAGGCTCAACTTCGCTCAGATCACTGCACGGAACGGACCACAGCCTCGACATGATGACGAACGTTGCCGATCTTGGGAGATGGAGTCGTGACAGACCATGGTGAGAAGAGAAGAGGAGAGGGGAACTAGGGCTGGGGCAGCCTCGAAATTTAGATGTATACCCATATCAGGCTGTGGAGGATATTGGAATGAAACGCGGGGGCTGGAAAGTACTGCGCCTCCGCCATTTACACTTTCGTTCAGCTCTCATGTCACTGAGGTAGATGGGATAGGCTGAAGATGACTTGGCAGGCATGGGCATCATGCGTGTCTACGAAAAGGCTGACACTATTGGGCGCCATGTTTCAAGCTGTAAAGTGAGGGGAGACTGAACACTAGTCGGGGCTGTTGGATGCTGCATCCGCCACTATCACCATGCAGGTATGTTAAAGGGGGCAATGAGCTGCTGGATGATTTGAATGCGATCGACGCAAAATTAAGCCCATGTCTCACACAACACGCCTTGAGGGGCAAGAAATACTATTGGATGTCGTCGCTTGAGAGTTCCCATCGGTACTACTGTGTTTTGTTGCCACGCTCCTGGACTTGGTGCTTATCTTGGCAGCAACCAGGCTCTCTAATTCATAGCAGAATCACATTACCAAAAACTGCGGGGTAGAATCGTGACTGTGGAGCCCGGTCCCCGTCAGTAAGTAGCCTTCACAGAAGTCAGGCTTGTTACTGAGTGTTAACGGAAAAGAGGTTTGGTTGCCAACTTCTAAGTCCAAATCCTTCAAGTTAACCTCGCTTTCGGGCTCGATTCATAGTACGCTTTTTTTTTTCTAATCATCTGGGTTTTGACCACTTCGAGTCATGGAGCCTGGGTCATTGCGGTCGTCAAGGCGCTCATTGCCAGATGTTCCAAGCCGACGATGAACCTAGCACGAATTGAGTGAGAGTGGTTTCTTCCTACGATGCTTGCCGCATGTTATCTTGGCTTTGATCTTTGATCGAATATCTCGGTTATGCCAAGTTTTGATACCAATTACCAAATTCAAGGCTCTAGACTTGACCGATCTTGAATAGCTTATAGGAACAATCGAGGTCCTCCCTGTCGCAAATATCAGATTCGCGTAATAATCTACGTCGACCAACCAGCAGGCACCTCGGATGATTACCAGGAACAAATCAATTTCTCAATATACAACAGGGTATCAGTAGGCCAATGGCAGGTTTCAGAACACGCACTGTGAGACCAAGTACTGAATGAGTCTTCCCTGCTCCTGTGCATGAGGTAAGGAGAAAGCGTGTTACACAACGTCTGAAACTCGTAGAATGGAACAGCCGGAGAGACCAGGCTACCAGCTCTTGTTAGTTATTTATATATGTCGTACTTAACGCAAAAGTTTCCTATCTCTTCGACCCCCAACCACAATTCTGTGGTATCCTTATTTGTCACAATGGTCAAAACGTACATTCTTGCTCCGAACCAAACAACTGCGCCAGATGACCTCATCCGTCTCGGCCACATCCTCGATGACATCACGGATATGAAAGACTTTGAGCCCCTCAATCCTGACAACATTGTCCCCATAGACAAGATCAGAACCGACGTCAAGACAGGCTTTACTTCATCGCTCCAAACTCTCGTCTCTGGACAGTTAGGGGTATTTGCCAAGATCCTAGGCTTCATAGGACTAGGGGCTGGTGCTAGCGTCTACAGCGGCAAAGATGAGCAGAGAATCCTATGCTGCAAAGTACTGGAAACTCAGACCTTTAGCCCTGATATGGCCTATATCGAGAAGTGTTTGAAGTTACACGATGTCGACAACTTCATGCAGGGCGCAAAGTATAAGGCACCGGTATATCTAGTGACAGGCTTGAAGATTGGCCGGGGCACTTCTTTCCAGTGTGCCAACTCAGTCTCAAAGGAGGGAAGCCTGGAGGTTGGTATCGGTGTTCCAGGAGTCCCCGTGGAAGTAGGCCCAATGACCGCAGTTCATCTGGCGACGGTCGAGGGGGAAAGCTGGGAGGGATCGACGGATTTTGTCGTGGCTTTTCGAGTTAAAAGGATTCGATATCGCCAAGGCAACATTGAAGCTAAGATCAATACTGCCAAGGCGGTAATGCAGGATGAAAACACAACCTATCAAGGTCCTACCATGAGTCTAAACATCAGTGACGATATTCCCATATCCGAGATCACAGCTCGGGCCGTTTTGACAAATGAGATAGATTTCAAGGGTGAAGAAGACGGTGAGGAGGTGCGCTGGGTTGTTCCTGGTCACTAAAGGCGATGTATGGGGGCAAGGGCAAGGGGTTTGAGTTTCCAGAATGCCACTTGGTGGAATCAAGTGCTTCGACCACGCTGTCTCTATCATATACATTCGAACTGCTTAACCCTGAAAACTCCTGGTATTTCATTTTAACGCCTTTTCAATACTCGCGATGAGTACATCGTGTCCAGAGCCCAACGGCCAAAACTCCCGCCATGGAACGATGCAGTTGTACCCATCCCTCAACATAGTCATTGCCAGTAAAATGTTCTTCATCCCTTGACGGTCGAAAACCTCTTCTATACTCTCTTTCGGCATTTTTCCAGCCGCAACAGCCGCTTTGATGAAACCAAGAATCACAGCAGCCATGCTAGCAGCTACCGGGGTGGCATACGACGTACCAGAGAGATAAACACCATTCTCCCATACGGAGGGGATCGCTACCCCCAGTGTACTGAAGTTGTCTCTGTGGGATTCTGGATCTGGGTTCATGCTGCCTGTGTTGCCTCTGCCGTCAGTTGCGTGAATGCACAGGACGGTATCCAAAGTTGCCGGGAAGGATCGTCCAGCATGTACGCCGTTGTTTGATGCTGCCACGAAGAATATAACACCGCTGTTCTCTGCTTCTTTGATGATCTTCTTGATTTCTGGTGTTTTGGGTATCCTGAAGGACATGCTGATAATATGGACATTGTAACTTCTTGCCCACTCGATGGCCTGCAAGGTTAGTAAGTGTCGGTTTTAGCAAGATATACATGTTTGCAAATTGCCCGTACCTTGACGATCTGGTTAACTCCATCTTGCTCAACACCACAGGAAATCTTGGCAATATAGAGGTTTGCCTCAGGGAAAACCCTCAGTATGAGAGAAGCTACATTCGTCCCATGCCCACACTCATCGTTCGAGTGCTTGGATACGAACGATTTCGATTCCTTGATCGGAGAGTCTTGACTTCTGCGGCTGTACTTTGCGCCCTTGATGAAGCTATTCCCTGCGTGAATGCCAGTATCAAGGATGGCGATCCGTATGTCGGGGCTGGAAGTGAAGCCACGAATGGAGGATGTGTAAAACCTCTCAGCCATGTCCAAAAAGGTCCTGGCACTGTTGATATTACTAATATGATGAAGAGAGTCAGTCTTGACACGCGCTCGTCGGATATCAGGCGCCCACCTTTGGTCATCGTCGCAAGAGCGAAGCCTTTTCTCGTCAAACATTCTGCTTCTAGGTAATAGCTCGGAAATATCTTCACGAGACAGTGGATGCTGTTGAGGTATCTCGGTACCAACAGGCAACTCCGTGAGCTTGGAATCCGGCATTGAAACTTGTTGCGTCCGTTTAGGGTCCAAGGAGCGGTAGTGATGACGAGCCTTGTCAAGATGAGCAACCAGACCAAACATTACTTTGCGGCATTGAGTCTCCTCGTCCAAAGAATCATCCCGGTTTCTCGATTTTGTAGCTCGAAGGCATTCCAGTACGGCTTCTAAATAACCCTGTGTTAAGGACTCCTTCGCCTCATCACTTTGCGCCCACCGGATCAACTCAACATCAAGTTGGACACGGTTTGACACGAAGAGCTGGCCAAGTCCTATTTAGAGCAACAGCTTGGCAAAGTAAACCAAAACAGGGAACTTATCCTTGATCTCGACTGACTGTCGATCCGAAAAGAACGTAGACGCAACGTATGGGTGATCTGGTTCGTGAATTGTGCCATCCTCAGCATTGTAGAGGAAGTAGGTGTCCCCTGGTCCCCATTCCCGTTGTTGCATCTCGGAACTGTATGTTTGCAAAAGAGTACAGGCCAAATTATACGTCAGAGTTACTCTTGCGCTTGGTCCGAACTTGCCTGTGGGCTGCTGAAGAATCTGCTCCAAGGACAAGGTTGGTGAAATGTGAATATTCTCAACAAAGCCCGGTTCGGCTTCTGGATCGTGCCAAATTCTCTCAGATCGCATCCAGAGACTCACTACCTCCTCATTAGACAAGCTATTACCGATTGTTTGACAAATGTCATCAACTTCGTAGAGACTTGGCGAGAACTCGTCCCTCGGTGATTCATCAGCATGACGTAAAGATAAAGGTTGCGAAGTTGTTGAGGCTCACAAATTGCAGGATACCGTGCAAGTCGCCTCCTGCCACCTGTTCTCAGGATCACAAGGCGAGATGAACATTTTGTGCTGAACAAGATCCTGAAGTCCGGAGCCGTCCAGGTCAAGGTCAAGTGCACAGGCTTGGAGCTTACCAACATGATGAGAGTGGAAGCTAGAAGCAGTAAAGTGATGAGCCCATGCCTTGAACATGGACTTACACAGCTCAGACCTCCGCAAGCAAGGATGGTCGGCATCAAAGTCCACCGGGTTAGAGGACTCTGTGTTGTTACCCTCAATCCGTCTTTGGTTGTTGGCGTTGAACTTGGCTACTGTTTCGTATGCCGCCCTAGCCGGGGCTTTCGAACCTGGAAGACAGATGACCTTGGTCAAATCGAACACTGTGTCATTGTCCGAGACCTCCTGGATGACGATACGCAACTTGGGATATCGCCTTGCTTTCTCGTAACGAGGAGTATCCAGCCCCCTCCAGCCAAGAGACTTGAACTTGATGAAATCCTCAAGCAGCTGAAGCAAAGGCTGGAGGTCTTGGAAGAAATCGTAGTCGGCTTCTTCGTCAAGTCCACATGCCCTAGAGATCCAAAAACGAAGTAGACTCATCTCCACGCGCATTAGGTATAGCAAGTTGTAAGCTGCGAGGAATTTGACATGTTGACTATCCTCAGCAACGCGGTTCTTGACCAGTGGCACAATCAATTGGTCAATGGCCCAGAGAATTTGCAATTCTGGTCGGTCGGCTATGAGAGTGGGCATGACTTCATACAGGGACGAGAGCCACTTGACGAAAAGAAGATGGAAACACTGTGACAGGCCCATCGCAGATTCCCTCCCGGTTCTCCTCTTTTCTTTACTTTCTCGAGGTGTGTTACACCTGTTAAAGGTCCGAAGCCCCTGTCGGCGCCACAGGGCGTGCAGAGTGTCGCCGACTGGACTGTTCGTCTCTGCCTACCTAATTGTGCGCATGCGTAGTACTTTGTGTGGCGTGCCTGAATTCTTCTTCGCACTGGGTTCCTGATTTTGGTCGGTCGTACAAGGTCTGTGTCACTGTAAAGCCAGTGTCCTCTCGTCACCTTAGGTGTCAGGGCAGTTGATAAGATCAGGCTACCTTGAATAGTGTGCAGCGGCAGTTTGTAGGACCGCCTGTAACAGCAGCACATCACAGACCTTGACAGCAGCTTGTAACAGCCACAAACGGAAGCCTACGGCCGCGACTCATACTAAGTTGCGACAGTAAAGGTTTCTCATGATAAAGGACTGCCTATATTAACCGCTCTGCCTAGGGATGGGGAAATTTTGTAAGGTACCACCAACAACCACACCAAGACGCCTTTGTGGTACAGCAAAACAATCACCTCCGATCAACTCTCCGACTCCCGTCCCATTGAAAGTTTTCTCTTCAATCAACTTCTAACCTCAGTATCTATCTCCGCTTTCGGCACCGCCTATCATGGCGAGCCCGACGAAAGTCAGAAGCATCTCCTCCCTCGCTTCGGAGTGCAAAAAGCTCTTCCAGGATTGTGTGCCTGAGGGTTCAGAGGCTCTCATGGCCCAGGCGACTGTAACTTGTTTATCCAAAGATTTCGAGGCTTGGTGCTCCAATCTCGGCGTTCTCGCAGCCCCGACAGCCTCTCTTGATCAGACGCTACGCTATAGCGATGAGATTCGGGATGCCGTGAGACAACTCTTATTAATTCTTCGCCTAAACTTGGAGTTCAGTACGTGAAGTTGCACTGGTTTCACTCAGCTTAGGTATTAACAATTTGCCATTTCTAGTCTACGTTAACGAACTACCTAAAGATGTATCGATAACAACACCACGACCAACTGACATGGGATATGACTACGTGAGAAGACTTGAGGGTAAGTCGAGGAAGCGATAGAAGCCATCGCAGCTGTCCTTCAGACTCTTGATCGTTTGGGTGCAACCATTCGAAAATACTCCGCTTCAAGTCTCAACAGCAGACTCAAAAGCTTTTCCGAACAAGAGAACGATGAAGAGTACAGGTCTCAAGCCACTAACATTGTGGCCTTCAAGTACCCTACGGCTCCATCGTCTCTTCAAACCCAGCTCGTGGAAGCAATGACTGATCGCCGTCAGAGACTCAGATATATCAGACAGCACCAGCAAAAGACAACTCCCAAGGGCCAGCAAGGCTCAAGAATGCAAGAGGACCATGATTTGGACTCTTCCAATCACGAATCAGGCGGCGCCGGGACCGACCAACATGCGCCAAAGACACGGACAGCCGTTCTCCGCAACCAGGGAGTCACACAACCCAGGGACAGCACGTCATCTCAAGACACTGAAACAACTCCGAGCACTACTGCTTGGACCTTTCGACCAGCCACTTCTGCCATGAGATTATGCTCTCCGAGGAGCTTATCAAAGATCCCGAAGACGGCACGAAACAATTTATCAATCTCTTCCACGACGCCGATATCCACAAACGCCGGTCCCTATTGAACAAGATTGCCGACAACTTGCTACAGCAGATACGCGACACCTTCCAATCCAACCAAGTTACCGAACGTGTCACGCCGGCACTAGATTGGATCTTAGAGTCTTCAATGGGATTCCCCGAGGCTTGTCTACCACGGATTGGATTTTTCCTTTCCCTCATCTTCCTATCAAACGTCGAAACCAGAGGAGGAGGCGATTGGCGAGGATACATCATTCTCATATCTCGACTGCTTTGGCTCTCTGAGTTTGAGCTTTCCACAAGGAGCTTCAGTATGGTTCCAACGAGGGATCGTGCCAAGGTCCGGGTAAACCTTGAGCAGAGCTTTTTGCGACTATGCCGAAAGATACTTGAACTCCAGATCAGAGCTGTGGTTCCTTATGGTCAGTTTTATGGCTTGGAGGGACTAATTTCTGAGTGCAAGAGACTGGATAGTGAATTCATGGACCAATTCTCAGCAGCTGGTATCAATATTGAGATGACGCCAGTCCAGAATGGACGACAATGGAGTGCAGCTACAATGCTGGAGTTGATAACAGCCCTTGGTCCAGTTGATGAGAAGGTTCGACTTTGGGGTGATTCATTTGAGATTGATCCTCGAAATGTCAAAGACACCATTGAAAAAGCCAGGGGCGGGCGATTCAGCAGCATGCCTTGTTGGGTGCTGGGCCATCAAAGCTTTCTTCAACTTCAGGATGACCCGGAAACTCGACTCCTTTGGATCCGAGGCCCTCCCGCTACAGGCAAGACGGCTCTTCTTTGTAACATGATCGATCATCTAGCAGCGAAGTTGAAGGTCGTACCCTCCTTCTTTTGCAGGGCTGGTGATCCTAACCTCAACAACGGGACAGCCGTCTTGAGTGGTCTTCTGCACCTATTTGCATGTGCAAGACCATCGCTGATCTACAGATACGACCTTTTGCAAAAGAAGCAAGACGGACATATGTCCACCTGGGAGTCTATCTCTGAGCTCTTCTCAACTATTCTCGCAGATCCGAGACTACGAAGTACGATACTGGTTGTTGATGCTCTAGATGAGTGTCTCACGGATCGGGATTCGCTTCTGGAACTTATCAAGAAGCCTTCATACGTCAAGTGGATTGTATCGAGCCGTAACTCGCCAGACATCATGGACGGGTTGAGTGATGCGAGCAAGGTCACTCTGGAACTTGAATCACTTTAGGATAGCCTACCAACTAATTGATGGCATTTTGACGGAAAGGTGCACAGCTTGAGGAGGAAAGAATGTCAGCTAGCGTAGTAACTAGAAGGATCATCTGCAATCGGATTTTCACACCCTCAGCTCAAATTTCACTGACTAGACCTCCCATGAAGCTATCAACACTTGTCCTCAGCAGTCGCTCTACCCGCATGCAAACGATGCGGGTCGTATGAGACGCCGTTAGCAGTACCTAACAGTGCCGAATTCCGGCAGTAATGTGCCGATTCAATCGTACGTGGTTCCTAGATTTTGACGCAATTGTCGTGACATGGTGGCAATCATGTGCCGAAGGATTTATGGTGTTATGTATGACTCCTCAACAGTCGGAGTTGGACTCCCGAAGAACATCACGACAGATCCACATAAAGGTCAGTCGCTAGAAACACGTTAACAGGCGACCCAATCACTCCAACAACAATGGAGACATCTAGTAAGGCATTACAAAAGATGGGATGTTTCTCGTTAAATCTCAACTACAGAGCCTGCATATGCAAGATGCCGACGATGCCGACAATGCTTTGCCGGTGTCGGTACCTATAATGAATCTCGTTGAATCTCATGACAAGGAACTCAAGAAAAGGGCCGTTGAGAGATAACATTGCGGATTGGTTGATTAATTGAGTAATCAGATTCTTGTCGAGATCCATTTACCCTACATGCTGCCACAATTTGAGGTGGGATTCGGACCTTTTATGAGTCGGTGTGAAATAGTCCGAGAAGGAATTTTGTTTACCCGAGACCTGGCCGAAAAAATCAGGTGCAATTGAGGAAATGGAGGAGAGAGAATTGGAGTCGCGGACTTGCAATTCCATCATGGGGACTCGTATTACTTTATTCATTCCGAGTAAGAAGCCGATTGGAAATGTAGAAGCAATTCATGATCACATTTACTTCGTCCCATGAGTCTTGTTCATCTTGATCTCCACCAATTCTCACCTTACCCTCCCCTCGTCTTCGGAGATGTTGCCCCTCAACTCCGCACGGAGAATGCTGACCCTGCCAAGGACGATTTTTAACCTTTCACGACTCATGCCAAGGGGAAAAAT
>NKCJ01000543.1:0-25566 GCA_003947015.1 Fusarium sp. AF-6 | reverse complement strand
GGGTTAGGGGGGGTGAGTAAAACTTACCTGGTCTCGCAAGGTGAAGCGACCCATCTGGGGATAGTCCTCGAACCTCTCCACGCACACGGCGCCTGCTCCGCCAATCACCTGCATGCGCGCAATGATGCTGTCGCCTCTCTTGGCGTGCGTAGGTGGGTTCTTGCTCTTGCGGTTTGTTCCCTTTTGTAGCTTGTGCAGAAGAGCCGCAAACGTCACCTCCTCGATGGCCGAGTGGACGTGCAGCACGCAGTTGAAGCCGGCTGTCAGGATGCTCTTGAGCTCCAGGATGCGGATCTGCGCCTCGAATTCAGCCACAGTATGCACCAGTCGCTTGGGCGAACACAGCACAAATCCGGGCAAGATGTCGTCCTCCTCGATGCCCTTGAGCCTTATCCGCACCTGGTCACCGCACTGGGCCAGTTGCACTTCGTCTTCCTGCTCGCCGTAGACAGCAGCAGCTTCGACGTTCTGCTTGTTGGGCATCATGATCATGCTCATGCCCTTCTTCACCACACCGGCCTCAATCTTACCCTCAACCATGGTACCCAGGTCACGGTACTTGCCGTTGACGGGCAACATGAAGGGGGCGTTCAACTTGCGCTCAAGGGCCTTCATGCTATCCAGATACTCGAGGAGAGCGGGGCCATCCCACCAAGGAGCCACATCCTTGGGGATACGGTTCTTGATACCGAGGGTCTGCTGGGCGGCGATGGGCAGGAAGTAGACGTCATTCTTGAGGTTGTAACCAGTACCCTTGAGGAACTGGGCCAGCTTGGTTGTGCACTCATTGTATCGCTCCTGAGACCACTCGACGGTAGGGTCGTCCATCTTGTTGACGGCCACGATGAGCTTGTTGACACCCTGAGTCTTGGCAAGCATGGCATGCTCACGGGTCTGTCCACCACGCTCGAAACCAGTCTCGTACTCGCCCTTTCGGGCAGAGATGACCAGAATACCAACATCGGCCTGGGAAGCACCACCAATCATGTTGGGCACATACATCTTGTGTCCAGGGGCATCCAGAATGCTGTATCGGCGCTTCTCCGTCTCAAAGAAGCCACGTCCAACCTCAATGGTTTTTCCTTGTGTTCGCTCCTCCTTGTTCAGATCCATGACCCAGGACAGATACCAAGACTCACGACCAAGGTCCTTGGCCTCCCTCTTGTACTTGTCCATAGTTCGCTCATCGACCATGCCAGTGGCATAGAGGATAGATCCACCGAGAGTCGACTTGCCAGCATCGACGTGACCCATGAAGATAATGTTGACGTGCTCCTTGCCATAAATTTCCTTGAGAGTCTCCTGGTCGACATCAGCAGCTTGCTCCTTCTCGACGGCATCAACCTCGCGGGCTGCCTTCTTCTCGCCGGCCGAAGGGCTGTTGCGGCCAGAGGCAGGGCTGGGGGATGTCTTTCCAGAGGTCTTGCCACCGGAAGCAGCCTTGCCAGCCTTCTCGCCCGTCTTCTCGATAGCCTTGGTGGCCGTGGCCTTCTGGCCAGCCTCGGGTTCGTTGCTGGGCTCAGCCTTGGTAGGCTCCTCCTGCTTGACAGGGGTGGCAGCGCCAGATCCAGAGATAGAGAGCACCTTCGCCTTGGGCTTGGGTGCGGAGGAGTCGGCGCTGATGCTGATCACCTTGGCCTTGGTGGCAGCTGGCTGGGTGGGAGCTGCGGCGGGAGCATCAGCCGGTCGCTGGGCAATCGTAGGGGCGGCGGCGGGTTGTTGAGGTGGTTGCTGCTGTTGCTGCTGTTGGCCGTACTGAGGATAGCCACCGCCGGCTGTATGTTTGGTTAATATTGGACAATTCTCTAGAGTAGAAGCAATTTTTTTTCTGGGGCGCAAACATCATACCATAACCTTGGTTGTAGCCGCCACCATAGCCCTGGTTGCCCTGGTTGTACTGGTTGAAGCCTTGCTGGGCACCACCGTACTGAGGATAATAGCCTTGCTGGTAATATTGTTGTTGCTGGTACTGAGGGGCATATCCTCCATATCCCTGGCCGGGCTGGAAGGACTGGGCAGTGGGCTGGAAGGAGGCGACATTGGGTCGGAAACCGCCTTGCGCGGGGGCGGGGTTGTTCATATTGAGCTGCTGCTGAGCCTGCTGGGCGAGGTTCTCGTCCTGAGCAGCGGGATCGTCCTCCCAGGAGTTGGGGGTCGCCATTGTGAAGTTGTTGTTTTTGGTAGAGTGGCGTTTACCGCGGGAATTAACAAAGTCGAGGGGAGGTTTTGCGATGGTCCGTTGCGGTCTGTGACGGGGGTTGCGGACTTAAAAAGGCCCTAGATATGCAACCTATCTGGGTCGTTCGTTGTGGAAAACGGGGCTGCGTCGGTAATCTTGATGTGGCCAGCAGGAAAAGAGGTCGAATGGAAGATGACGGGGGGCCTCCTTTTGACTCGGGGAATATGCTGTCGAGCGAGAAATCCTTGGGCACCAAAGAGGCAAGGGCCGAAATGTCTGTGCCTAATGATGGTGATGGTTTGTGCTTGGTGGAGAGAGGGAAGAGGTCAGGTTGTGAAAATTCGAGCCCCACCAAATGACGCCGCTCCTGCCACAAGAAAGAAAAAAATGTATGGAGTGGAGGGGTTGTACAGTGTATGTGTTGAGACTTCGCACGTACAAATGTGGCTGGTGGAAGCACCAAGATCCAGGCAGAACCCGCTAACTTGGCGTTGACTTGGGGAATCCTTGAATGCGATATTCGAGTGATGGCCAACTCAGCCCTATGACTCTATGTTTGACTCACATTAGGCATGATTTCTGCCATTGTGACTGTCAAAAAGGTCTGAGCCTGAGGGAACTGGAACTGGGTACCTAGCCATGCCAGCAATCAAGAAAGCACGTGCCACAGAGGAACAGCCTCGAAACCAAGCAAACGAGGGGCATCCCAGCACGCTCGCACTGTACACGTTGCCCCTCTACTGTGTACCCATTGACCGGGCTCTCGCTCACTGTAAGTTGTCCCGGGGCGCTCCATCTGTGCTGGCGGCGGTCAACTGCAGCGAGTGAATGGCTGCCAGCAGGACGGGACGGGAATCAATGCAACATCGGCCTCGGATCGTGCAGCACTCTCTTTGTTTGTTCTCTCCACCTTGAATACATTCTATTCCAAAGCTTTTCCATCTCTGCAAGCTTCCTTTCAGCATGAATAAAACTCTTACCACTTCATGTCGCAAGTACCCTGGTCATGGATGATTTCCTCGCAGCGGTCGGTGTGCAGGCCATGAAATATGCCATACGGTCTGGCATCACCTTGACTTCCACCTACGCATTGGGTCAGTGCTCGCGTCTGCTCAAGTCAGTCGAGGGCAGGGCTATTTATGCTGAGCTCAAGTCACTGCAAAGCACTCTCGACAGCAAGATCAAGGTATGGTTGCTGCTGTGTTGTGCAGCATGCGAGGCCCCCTACATATAGGTAGCTAACCAGTCCCTGCAGATCATTTCACCAGCAATAGACTTGATCGAGTTCAAGTAGGAACCTCATTCGTTGCTCTTGTATACCGGCTAACAGGCCCTCCCCACAGATCAGGTAGAGGAAACCTATTCCTGGAATCTGCAACCCCTCTCGCGAAATCACTTCATAAGGAGATCGTCTCGCTAGGGCGCCGGATAGAAGCAGCAACTACACTGAGCTCGGACTTGGATAGTGATGGAGTTCAATCCAAGTCGCCTCCTATCCGTCAAGATGACCTACTAGCCATCATCGCAAGCATCAAGGCTTTGTTGGAACGGATAGACCGTGACATTCCTCTTCTCCAGTTGGCCATTACTGCATCAGGGGAGAGTCTTTCGACTTCTCTACCTACTGGCATATCACCTTCCAGACTTTTACAAGCAAGCACACTTCTCATTGTCGGTGACACGCAGTTTGCCCAAGACCCAACAAGGCCAGTTCAGATCGGACCGGCCTTCACCTTGTCCCTGTACATGCTATTTCTTGGACATGCATCTACACTAACACCACAAGGCGCAACTGGAACCCCGACAAGCAACACAATCCTTGCGTCTAGTAGCTCGGCCCAGTCTCTAAATGATACCAGAGCTTACGGCCTAGGTGAAGGGGACAGAAAACCACTGTGGCAGGAGGTCTTGCACAAGGCACGAGTTCGCATCTGCAGAACCCGAAAGGACTTCTTTTTTGACAGCAAAACAGGCTATCATGCAGGCTGCCTAGCCTCTCCCCCAACTCCTGTCTCATCTGAGAACAATTGGGAATATGCATACCATTTGGAGATCATTGAAGATCTCGACGATGGACGCCTCCATGACGATGAGCAAGATACTCGATCCTATGATGACATCCCAAAGGCAGGAATTCGCGAATCCATCCCTGTTCATGAATTATCCAAGATATTCTACACAGATACAGGCAGAATCTTGAATATTGGATCCGCCACCGACAGCGAACAAAGACCAGTACTGCTTTTGAAACGAGACGGTCAAGCTGCCCCTTCTAAACCCGATACCGAAGGTATAGCAGGCTTCATCGAAGATTCGGGAGATGTCGACAATAGCACCATGCTGGAGGCAAGGGGGGCGGAAGACGACCAGGTCGAAATTGACAGGCAGCTCCTGCAGGAGACTCAGGGCTCTTCAACCAACCCCAAGAAAGCCGCTCCTATCAGAGAGAACTCTAAGTGGAAGTTCCCAGCACATCTTGATCCAGAATGGATAGCACTGGAGGTGTTTGAGGAGGACGATGAAGAAGCAGCGGAGGACGAGGACGACAATGCATCACTTGACTCTGGGACCATGGACAAACAAGAGACACCTCCAAGACAGGGAACTCCTCGCGACAGAAGGTCTCTTGACTCCAGATTTGTTGACCAGATCAAGAGACTGTCCCTGAGTGGTCCTGAGCAGTCCAGCTCACTACAACCGATTACCGCAGCGGAAACGGAGAACTTTGTCGCCCGGTCCCCATTCGGTGCCATCACAACTTCCCTGTCACTGATGGAGATGCTGATCCGACTGGCTAGTCTCCAGGAGTTTCAGCAGGCATCCCACCTCTCCATCCCGGATCACATCTTGACATTCTTCCTCGAGGAGACATCGACGACGGGGCTGGTGGGGGAGACGCAGTGGAGGGCGCGGAGCGAAGCGAAACGACGAATGGGATTTGATCCTTACACTGATACCCCAACAAAGTGATCGTTGGAAGGATGGGCTGGGGGGATTTTTGGTGAAGAGTCCGACGGAGAAAATGGGAATGTTGAGATTGGCGGTGTTGCGGGGGGGGCTTGAGGGTTGGCATTCTGTGTTGGAGAAGTTGTTAGTTGAAATGAGAGAGAAAAGATTAATGCGAATTGCAGCGACGTCTAGTATCAACAACTATAATGAATGATATAGATGTAATTCACACATAGATTTATTACTCTAGAGTTTATATGTGCATAGAATTAGAAATGAAAGACCAGAGAGAAAAAGAGCTGGCGGCAAGGGATGAGGTTGTCTTCTGTAGGTTAGCGGGCTTAGCCCAGGTAGTCTACCCTACGCGGGCTGACGACATCACCGCCCGACGGGAGTTCAAGTTGCCGACCGGGTTTCACATCAAAAAACATATAAAACACCAGCCCCCAACCTCTGATTGTTGATAGCGACCATCAATCAAGTCAATCAGACAGAGAACAAGTCATTTTATCAGTAAAAATGGCGCCTTTAATCCCTCGGATGCATCTCTTTGAGATTGACGATCAGCCCTGGTACGTATAAGCTAGATCCACTCGTCACCACCTCTTCTCCTCCCCCGCTGGAGCTTGGGCTGTGATCCTACATCTCCAAGCTTCACCTTCAAGTCAAAGAGCTCTAGAACGCCTAGATTTAACTCCGAAGCCTTATGCTATGCAACTAGAGCTTCACACGCGACTGTTGCTACCCTACTCGATACTAACATTCACTATAGGTTCCCAGCCTTCCTCCGCGCCCGTGTCCAAGATGCCCTCACCCGCGCCTGGATGTCCAAGACACCTCTCCAATCGCAATCCCCCGCCAGCCTCGCCGCCTCACTCCTGGTCGAGCACCTCGACTCGTCTCTCTCCGACTACACCTTTGTCGACTTTTGCGCCGGCGGCGGTGGGCCCACGCCCTCGATCGCTCGCACCGTCAACGCGCACCTACACTCGCGCGGCGCCTCGCCTGTCCGCTTCGTCCTGACGGACCTGCACCCCAACGTCGAGGCATGGGATGCTGTCACTAAAAGGAACCCGCTCGTGACGTATGAGCGTGAGCCTGTCGATGCGAGCGCCGCGCCGGAGCATCTCACAAGGAGGGATGACGGGACGAAGCCGTTCCGTCTATTCAATCTGGCATTCCATCACTTCGATGATGACCTTGCAAAGGCGATCCTGCGCGATACTGTCCAGACGAGCGAGGGATTTGCCATATTCGAACTGCAAGACCGTACCTTTGCAAGCTTCGTGGCGGTCACGTTGCTGGGTATCGGCGCCATCCTCAGCGCACCCCTGTACGCGTGGAAATGGCGGTCTCCGTCGACCTTTATCTTCTCATGTATTATCCCCATTCTGCCCTTTGTCCTCGCTTTTGATGGGTATATATCCGCGCTGCGAACCCGAACACCAGACGAGGTGGAGGCACTGCTGCGGAGCTGTGGCGCGGACACGAGCAGGTGGGAGATGCAGAGCGGTAGCAAGTTGCATCTCTGGCCTTGCGGGTATCTCAACTGGATCATCTGTAAGCCTGTGTCGAAAAGCTGAAGTATGAAGAATGGCTGTAGTTGAATTATACAAGAAGAAATGGCCCATGGATGTCATGATCTCATCGGAACCACCAGTTGACGGACCCGTTCAAATGCCCCCTTGACCTCTTGCTCTTGACAGAATGCCACCAACCATTTGGGATGAACAAGGCATCCCCGGGCCCCAACTCGGCCTCATACAACCCTTCTGGTAGGGGATTATGTTCCCAGACAGCCTCATACAATGCCTCCCGTTCCTTTCCCTCCATCATCTCAACCGTTCTTATACGGCTGTTGCCCTGTTGCCGAATCCGAGACTGGACCTGGAAGTAGAGCCTGTCGCCCAACGCCGGGGCCATGAGGCGGACGACCTTCTTGCTGCACAGCTGACAAAAAACGTTGGGGTTCGGGTCGCGATGCAGGGGCGTGTATGTTGGCTCTGTACCGAGCCATATGCTGGAGCTGTAGACGTCGCCTTTGCCAGCACTTTGTACTACATCTGGAGTTGGAAGATCCTTCTGAAGAGCTTCGGGAAGATCTGTGAGAGAAGACTGGGCAATGTAGAGGCTAACGGGCTCTGTCTGAGCTTGGTTGAACTCGAGGGCTTTGACGAGAAGCCTTAGAGGCGCAAGGAGCTGGAAAAATGACCCGGTCTCTAGTTCTTCGATGGATGGTTCGAGGATGCTGGCGAGGAGTTGGTCAACTGGTTCCTCACTTGAGGAGAGCCAACTGCGAAATGATAGCAGGGCCTCCTTGTTGGGAGCTGATGGTGTGACAAGCTCATAAGGAAACCCCCATTCTTGGAACTGGTCCATGTATGGTGAGAATTTCGTCGAATTTACGTTTGAGTCGGCTGTACGCTTCTCGAACCATTTGCTGGCTGCTGGTAACAGCGCTGCGGGAGAGCCGTCATTTCGTCCAAATACGAATGGTTTCTGAGGTTTAAAGGCCTGTTCACGGAATGCGTCGATATTGAAAAGTTCCGAAGTTGAGGGTGTCAAGGTGATCGGCCGAGTGACTTGTGTTGATAGTCGGCGACTGCATAGACTGGCCGTCTTAGACAGATGGCGGATCCATGATGAGGTGATGAGGAGACTTCCCATGACCATGGGATTGGGGAATGATTGGCTCAATGAAAATCAATCATAAATAAAAAGAATAAATTAAAATAAATTGAACCGTATCGTACATGATATATCCGCCTTTTCTCGACTGACATATGATCGATTAACTGGTTGTTGGGGAAGACGGGATGGAAGACCGGAGTGATGATTGGATGCAGGCCGGAACCCGGTAAAACCCTAGCGCCGAGCCCACGGTGCAGGTGCCGGTCCACTCCAACCTGAACCCATCCCTCCATCGTCGACCCTCTCGCCAGTTGCACCAAAAGGTCAACCAAAAAAACAGCTTTACTCGACCCCTTCCCCCCACCAAACTCCCCGAGTCGCTTGACGGCCTTCTGCGACGCTGGCGCTCTGAGCCCGACTCTTGCGATGCGATAGATACACTACTCGTCACGCCTCCCGTATATATCGTGTCCTCCTCCCTCTGCGGCCCTCCAGAATCGCGCCCCTCACAAGACCGCTGCCGTCACCCCGCCTTCGATTAAGAAGCGTGCCCGAGCACCCTCTTGACGCTATCGATACCACGCCCACACGCGCCTGTCACCAAACACTTTTACCTCGCCCCCCCGCGCCGGCCGCCGCATATCGCGTCCCCTGCGCCAGTGCGCACCCTCACCCTGATCCCTGATCCCGACTGTGGTCTTGGCCTAACCCATCCCACGCCGTCATGTCGACCTCTTCAGGCGTGCCCGAGTCTTGGATCTCGAGTTTCTGTTCCTTGCTCGGTCACGAATATTTTGCCGAGGTCTCGGAAGAGTTTATAGAGGATGACTTCAACTTGACCGGGTTGCAAACCCAGGTGGCCATGTACAAGGAGGCATTGGAGGTATGTTTTTTTTTCTTCTTGTCGATCTTTTTGTCCATGATGCAAGACTAATGTTGTGCTGCCCTGATAGATGATCTTGGATGTGGAACCAGAAGACGACGAGGACGAAGATGAGGAAGAGGAGGAAGAAGACGAGAACGAGTCTGATCCGGAGCGCTTGTCCAGGCAGCCTGGCGAGCGAAGGCATCATCGCATGGCTAGCGACCTATCCGTCATCGAGTCCTCGGCAGAAATGCTCTACGGCCTCATCCACCAGCGCTTCATCTGCTCGAGGGCCGGCATCCAACAAATGAGCGAAAAGTACGAGCTCGGCCACTTCGGCTGCTGCCCCAGGACAAACTGCGACCAGGCCCGCACCCTCCCCGTCGGCCTTTCTGACATTCCCGGCGAAGATACGGTCAAGCTCTTCTGTCCGTCATGCTTAGACGTCTATGTGCCCCCCAACAGCCGGTTCCAGACTGTTGACGGCGCCTTCTTCGGCCGCACCTTTGGCTCCCTTTTCCTCCTCACCTTTCCCGAATACGACCTCACCAAGCGTGGCATCGAAGTGCTGTCCACCTCAGGCTCCCGAGTCAACGACGGCGAAGGCCTCGTTAACGGCATGTATGCGAAGAATATCGGCCCGGGACTCGGCCCCGGCCGCATATACGAGCCGCGCATCTACGGCTTCCGCGTGTCGGAGCGAGCCCGATCCGGCCCCCGGATGCAGTGGCTTCGCGACCGCCCCACAAACATCAACGAGCTCGACGAGGCCCGCCTCTACGCTGAGCAGAACCCGGATTCGGATGAGGAGGAGGACAATGGCAGCCAGGGCGGCGTTAATGGCCGCGTCATGGCCCGCCGTCGCCCCCCTGGAAACGCCCGCCTCCGCCAGAGGCAGAACCACAACGGTAGCCCCATGGCCCTGTCCACCAACGGCGCCGAATCTGAGCTGTAGCTGCGGCGTGGCGAGAGGGCGCCCCCCCGGACGAACCAGTCGCGGGAGTCATCAAAGAACTCTGGGAACTGGGTAGAAACACACGGGGGGCTAATCTTTTATTTTGGGCACAACGAGACGAATTATGTGGCAACACCATTGACCAGCGTGCAAGGATAGGAGCAAAGGTCCGGGCGATACACAGCGTGGTAGATGGTTGGAGAAGAAGAAGGGGGGAAACAGGCAGCAAAGCGAGGGGGGATAGGGAGGGGACTATTGGGTTTTGCGGTATTAATGCATAGACGGCGTTGAACGTTTGATAGGCTATGAAAACAATACACATCAACAACTGCACTTGCTTGATTCGGGTTGCTGGAGGGGGAGAGGGGTTGAATGAATTGCACGTCGTCTTGTCAAATACCATCCCTAGGCTGTTGATGTAAAGAATACTCTGTATTGATATGATGTCGTGAATGCTGCTGTCAGATGTGATACCATCGACACCGACCGTCCTCTCGCCATTCGTGTGTGATTGAATTCATCGACCCCCCCTTTTTCTTGTCCGGATGCCTTGTGCATTTATGTCTATCATGGACTTGTCGCCAGCCCTTGCCACCCCTTTACCCGCCATCCGTCCAATGTCTAGGCCCCTAACGTTTTATGGTAGCCTTGTCCTGTCCATACCAGTAGACCCCCTTCATCAAGCCCACCAAGAGCAACTGCGCATGATGAGGTGAGGAAATCGACGCCCCGTAAAAAAGTCAAGAACGCAACCAACCAGCCACCCAACACCAGACCCCAAAACCCATGCTTTTCGTGTGCTTCATGGCCGTCATTCCTCATCCTGTCTATGGTACCGAACGCAGAAAACAAGAAAGCAAAGAAAAAACCCAAGAGAGCGGGTGATTATTGACCCTCGCTCTTCGATACCAAACACCCCAGCGCCGCGTGTACTCCCAATCCATATATCTGTCGTATACAATGTGTGTATCCCAAGGGCGTAAACCGAAAACAAAGAGACAAGAAGGAAGAAGAAACCAACAAAGAAGGTATAGTAGCATCTGGGTTTGTAGGTATTAAACATGCCACAAGGTGGTGCTTGATGAAGCGCCATCAACTGCTGGGAGCAGAGGTCTCGACATCGTCTTTGGCACAATCGATAGAGGATGTGCTAACGCCGAGCTCTTTGGCCTCATTCTCGGCCTTTGGTGTAGTCTCATCTTGAGAGTCTGGGTTGATTTCAGCTCTGGACCAAAACCAGCCTCCACGCTCCCATTGGCCGGATTCGTATAAGCATGTGTCTCGGGTGTCAGTATCAGTGATGCCTGCGAGCAAAGTGTTGAGCCGCTTGAAATCGATAGGCTTGAGAATCCATCCGTCAAATCCAGCATCGATGTAGGTTTGCTTCTCACGCTCCACAAGCGACGCCGACACGGCGAAGATGGGGACGCGATAATTGGCGAGTGAGATTGCTGAGTGGCCGTGATGTTCTGCCGATGCCTCCGTCGACCGAATCATCTTTGTACTCGTGAGACCATCTACAATGGGCATCTTGTAGATCGATTAGTTAGCAACTGACATAGAACCGCGCTGAATAGGGAATTCTATCTTACCTGCATGTCCATCAGGACAACGTCAAACTCGGTCGACTTTTCACGATAAACCGTGGCACAATCCTCGCCGTTGACTGTGTGATGCACACCATGTCCCAATCTTTCTAATCTCTTTCTCAAGATTTTCATGTTGATTGGGTCATCTTCCGCGACGAGAACTTGAAGATGCTGAATGTCAGTCGCGTGGGTTCCTCCGCTTGTCACACTCTCTGTGCCAGCCTTTGAGGCGTTACGATCGCCTCCCTTGATTTCGAACAGTACACCGGACTGCTCCCCACCCTGCGGCCTTTGGGGCATATCAGTGTACTCATCAGGTATCTTAACAGCCCGAATTGGTGTCTTTGTGTCTTGGACCTCTGCTCGGCCGGGCTGCGTCCCTGGAGCACTGACCGCAATAGGGCTTTGAGGTTCTTTATGGGATGGGCTGGAGGAACGACCGCGGACATTGATTGCCCCACGACACACAGGCCTAGCGGAACCGCCTGAACGTATGCTCCCTACAAGAGGAAACTCGTCCCCTTCCTTCTCATTAAGGGATAACGGCGTCTGAATGGCGTCGATCAAGCGATCAGCGTCGCTTTGCTGGCTCTCGTGGCTGCGATGGCTGCCCCGGCTGTCTCGACTCTGTCGGCTCCCCATACTTCCTCTATCACCGGCGAGATCACTATGAATAGATCCGGCGGTGCTTACTCGGTCAACAAGCATTATCTCGCCTTCTGGCGCCACTGTCAAGGAAGCAGGGGCAGAGGCCACTGGGTTGGATGATGCCGCCGTTTTGGCACTTGGTCCACTCTCGCCCCCTGAACTTGGCGGCTCATTAGGTAGATGGAATGGAAGTTGGACTACAAATCTTGAGCCTTGGCCAACTTCTGACTTGAGGCGAAGCTGGCCATCCATGTTGCGAACAGTGCGGGCAACGACGGCAAGCCCAAGACCGAGGGTGCGCATCTCCTGTGGCATGTCGGCCAGCTGCGAAGGTGGTCTGGGAAACTCTTCAGTGCTCACTTGTTCCAAGTCGCGGAAAAGTGCATCGAGCTGGCCTGCGCTCATGCCGATGCCTGAATCCTCCACGACGAAATCCACCACTACACGCTGGCCATTCACCTCCGACACAAACACATCAACTTTAACATGTCCGCGGTCGGTATGGGCTACAGCGTTTGCTGTAACGTTGGAGATAGCTTGCCGGATTCGTCGCTCATCTCCATGGACGAATTGGGGCAGCCCCGGGTGCTGGACGACCGTGTAATGAATCCCCTTCCGCTTGGAATCAACCAGGAACGGACCGGTGGCTTCTCGGATACAGCTGGTCAGATCAAACACTTCATCCTTGACGAGGCTCTGCCCTTCCTCTGTCTTGGTCAAATCGAGCAAGTCATTGATCACATAGATCAGCGACTTTGAAGCAGAATGGGATCTGGCGAGATTTTCGCGTGTCTCCTGGTCGAGCGTGCCCTCCAGTGCGATTTCGAGATAGTTGATGATGGCATTTAGTGGTGTCCGGACCTCATGAGCCGAGTTGGCGAGTAGCAGACGTGTCAGCTTGCTGTTCTGCAGAGCCGCCTCCTTCTGTCGCCACACCTCGATGAATTTGCCTACAACATATTAGTTTTGCAAAGATACTTCGGCGTAGGTAGCTTACCGTATACGAGGCACAGCACAGCAGCCGTCTCGATTTGCTCCTCGTTCCACTCTCTGCACTTGCCCACAACCGTCTCGTGCCATGTCTTGAAGCTTGTTCTCGGCTCAAGATAGTCGGCAGTCCCCTCGCGGATAATCTTCTCGTAAGGATTACCGGCCCACTTCACCTCCTTCATCTGTCCCTTGCGGAAGAAGACAATGAAGTCGCTGCCACCAACACTCAAAGGAACGTATAGTAGCCCTGCGACAACCTGGAAGCCAGGCGGATAGCGTAGGTCAGGAAAGTCCTCCTTAACATCCTGCGACGCAACCACAGAGGTGAGCTTGCGCATACGGAGATATTCCAGCATGGCCAGCGCTTCCTGGCTCTGCTCAATGATTCCCATGATTTTTGTCTCGCCTTGGATAGACAGCAACCCGAAGTCGGCATCAAAGAGTTTCAGTAAATCTTCTGACGATGCGATGATGTACCCTGAAGGGTTCTTGTCGGTGGGTGCAGTATTGATTAGTTTTCGGGCTTGTAGTCGCGAAGCATACGAGAGTCTTTCGATGTTCCGAGACGCCGTGTCTCCGACCAAACGGCACATCTTTCGGATCGGAAAAGACACCCGCATGCCCTGCTTGCCATATGAATGGCAAGATATGAGACCCCATAGTTCGTTAAAAGCATTGATAGATATCGACATGGATGACCGCACAGCCATGTTCTTGAGGTACTTTAAGTGAATAGGAGACATGGCTCGGAGGTAGGAGTGGCTCAGATCCAGGGGCACGTCCAGATCTTCCTTGGTACGGCAGACGATTCGGGACGTATCTTGATCTCGGTCGTAGAGTAGGCGAACCTTGTTTAGCTTGTATAGATCACGAGCCTGTCGTGGAATGTCGGATGCGGGAAAGTGTAAGCCTTTGTAGAGGTCTCTTGTCATGGATGTATCAACGAGCTCGGTTACAACCTTGCCGTTGAAGGAGGAATCGAATTGATATATCATGACACGATGAAATCCCGTCAGTTCCTTGACAATGCCGACGAGAATCTTGAGGAAGGCCTCCAGGTTGGGGGCTGATGAGAGCTGCTCTTGAACCTGAGACATAATATCAAAGACCTGCATGGCGCCCTGCTCACCCCTCCTCTTTCGTGCGCTTCTCAGGATCCTGAGGGGCTTGCTGAGAACCTGTGTGCTGTCCTCGATTTCCTCCAAGGTAGGATTCGATTGTAACGTATCGTGGGGAGTGTCCGGTGTCATTTCGTCGGTGGGCCGGAGGGGGTATTCGACATCGTCGTCCATCTCGAACTCACAGAGGATCAAATCGGGATGCGCTGGGTTGATATGAATGGCGCACCAAAGTTTCGCGCTCTTGCGTTTGGGGGGTCGGATCGACAGGCTGAACACTTCGGGGCCATTGATGGCTGGATCAGCGTCCTCGTCACGGATGAAATCGATGTGATCCAGAAGATTATCCTGCTGCTCCTCCGTCAAGATGTCCAGGAAATTCTTAAGCCGAAACAGTTGTCGGGGGGTGTAGCCCAATATCCTCTCGGAATTCTCGCTGACATACCGGGCAATGAAGCAGCCATCATTCTCCTCTCGTAGCGCAACAAGAACACCGAACGTTTGAACAGCACCGGGCGTGTGAATCGGTTCGTCTTCGCATCGCTGGAGAACACCGTCTCGGCCAGTGATGACGGCGTGACCATCATCGGTTACCACATGCGTAAAGCGTGTGGTTACATGTTGAACATCGGTACTAGCCTGGCCAGCAGACGCTCCCGAGGGTATTTCAGGTTCTTCCTCGGCCGGTCCAAGTGCGGCATGCCCCAATGGACCTGACTCCTCCGTCTCGTGGTCTGAAGCGGATATATCAAGTTGAAGTGGTATCGCGCTACTCCCATGGCGCGTGGCATCTAGCTGTATGCTTGACATGGGCCCACTGAGAGTATTCTTTCTGCGCATTATAGCAGCGAGGCGTTCATTCTGAGATCGAGAGTGGTAGGAAGCTGGAACAGTGTCTGAACGTCTCAGATCTGGCCCCTTGTCAGCTCGGGGAGCACCTGGGAACTGGACAGGAATGCTCCGGCCATCGCTTTCAGGCATGGCAGGGAAGTAATCATCACCGGTAACCTTACTGGTGTTGGGATCAAGGCTGACAACAGATCGGATGGGGAAGACCCGGTCCCCAGAGATGTCTGAAGCAGCAGAGTGATAGCCTAGCTGCTTGTCCGAGCCAATGCTCCATGGAGAGAAGGGAGGCTCCGAGTTGACGGCGCTGTTATGCTCGCTCGGTGCAGCAGACGAGGCAGCGCGAGTCGTTCGTGTTGGGGTTGCGCTAGGAGTGTCGGTGCGTGTGTCTGCTAACAAGCCATGGCCCGCACCTCTGAGGGTCGATGAGGATGGAGTCGAAGATTGGGGCGGGCGAGGAGGATGAGAGGAAGGAGGAGAGGCAGCTGATGGGTCCTGCTGCTGAGGTTGGGGGTCGTTCTGCTCCTCATTCTCGCGCGGCGCATCCATGGCGAGCCTGGATAATCGCTAACCTAACAGCCGCGAAGCTTGAAGTCCCAGGTATGAATGAATGGAAGGCTGCGAGAGCCTGGGAGGGGCGAGGAGAAATTACTCGGGAGGTGATGACAGCCCTACAGCGTCGCACATTCCCTTGATGTCCAGACTAGTGAAATTGTTATAGAAGAAAAGGAAATAGTGGAGGGCACCGTGAGCAGCGAAGATCAGGGAAGTGAGTGAGGTCGATGTCGTTGGAGACTTTTTTGGAGAAGGGCAACCGTAGGTGGGATCCAAGCCCGATCAACAGGGGGCCCCAAGGTGTATCAGACGGAAGCTATCAACGGTTGCAGAGGACAGGCCCAGGTCTGGAAAGAGTGACGAAATGCGCGATTGCTCTCTGGAGGTTCGAGTCGATTAGGTGCGAGGGCAAGACAAGGCAAGACGATGCGAGGCAAAGAAACAATTTCCTGTGGCAGCTCTTGGTGGAGGATGACGGGATGGCTGCCCGGGGGAGCTACAGTCGGCGCAGTACCTACAGAAGGCAGGTACCCTGGGGCTCGGTGGTGGCAGCCAAGTACAGCAAGCGCAGTTCAGTTCAGTTCAGTTCAGTTCACAGTTCAGTGTAGCGCAGTGCAGTGAAGTGCTTGTGGAGGTGGCGATGCACAGTGTGGGAGATTGATCGCCTATCGAGGCTGCCCATCACCCCTCGAAAGAGAGTCAGAGGATCAACATCAAGTGGGCAATCGCGCAAGGCATGACTTGCCTGCCAATAGGCCTCATCTTTTGTCCTGTTAGCCCCGTCGATCTCTTTTCCCCTCCATCGAAGACCACCCAAATTCCCATCTTGGGACCCCGTAATACGACGAGAGTGCGGTCCTTCTTCTGGCCCTACGCGAGGATCAGTGGAACATCTTAGTGCGTCGCACCAGCTGCCGACACTTTGACCGGTCACGACAGTTTTTTTGCTTCCATTGTTGGTGGGCACGGGAGAGGATGACATGCTCCCGCTATCAGCGTCCATCCATCTCTTGATAAACGACGGCGGTCTCGTGGTGGAAATTCGATGAACTTGATGATCCCAAGACCAGGAGCTCAAGACTCAAGCCAAAACCCAAACCACGACGAAGGAAATGCAAAGTATCCGTTTCAAGAAATGCCACGGCAGAGGACGGACCGCCGACATGATAGACTTTTTTTTTTTTTCACGTTCAGGAGCGATACCGGCCAGTCTCGGTCTACAGAGAGAAACATTTTCGATGCACAGGGTCGACAACCCCACCTTGTCCCTCCCGAAACTTCCTTCTCTCGGACTGGAATCCTCACAACAAAGGCCCATATAACCTGTCTGGAGGACGGTCATGATACGCTGGCATGAGACCAGCGCGCTAATGTCAAAGAAGAGAAGACACGAGTTGTCACTCGTAACCTTTGCTTCCCCGAGGAATACAAACGCTCCTGATGCCGCGAGTCGTCCAGTCTGACGCGGATCGAAGGCTTCTAGACGCATGGCTCGATTTCTTTGGCCATTCTGTTGCTGAACCCCCCGATAGCCCGCGCACCGCGCGTCTAGTTGGGCCCATGGCTTGAGGTAGATGCCAATATCGTACTTGCTCGCACGACAGGATTGCAGAGCAGACGATTGCCGGCAGGGCCAGACCGCTCGAACATGTCGTGAATCGGCGATCAAGGCGCCCCCTCCCCCACTCTACCCACCCAGAGTCGCTAGAGTCTCTCGAGGTTTGGTGGACCAGCCCATTGGCGCCTTCTTAGCCTGGACCCCTCTTGTGTTTTCCGGGCCCAGGGGCCCTCGCCGACCGACCCTACCGCCCATCATGAGGGGATGGCGAGACAAGGAGTTGTCAATGGCGATTGGACTTGATGCCGCAGACGGAAGCAGAGTTGTGCCACGTCTCAGAAGGTTATGGGTCCTCCTCTCATGCCTTATGCTTTCGTCTGCAGGCACCTTGTGTGGGCCTGCTTGCCTTTGAGGCGGCAGACTGAGGCGACAGCTTAGTTGTCTCGGTGGCCCAGGGTGAAGATGCCATGTCCCAGCAGAAAGAAGCAAGCTCACAACGACGGGCAAGACGTACAGTCCAAGCGAGTCCATGAGCACTGTATGCGCGCCACAGTTTGAAGTCGAATATGCATGACATCATGCATGCCGGTAGGTCTGCTCCGGACGACAAGCATTCTTTGCTCGAATCAGAGGCGTTGGACGGCTCGGTCCATACCTGGCGATCGCCCCTCACACCCTCCATATCGCGAAGATCTTCGGGCACAGCCACAAATGTGGCGGTACGATCGGCCTTCCCCTCCCCTCCATCCCACTCTTAGCTTCGGCCGGATAATCGTTCTGGTCCAACTATTCAAGTCTTCAACCGTTGCAACGCTCTCAGAATAAAGGGGCCGCCGTGTTTTTGACAACTGAATATCGCATGATCTCTGACTCGCATCCTTTTTTGGATGTAAATCAAACTTAGACGGGCTCCCCTTTTCTTTTCGGGCATCCACATCCCACTTGGACGTCAACTTCCATCCCAGCGACGTCGCCTCAGCTGTCCGCTATAACACGCGTCAAGTTTCACCGTCAACGTTGACAAGTAAATAGCTCGAAATATCCATTCGCTCCAAGTGGGTCATGGTCAGTCTCAGTCTCCTCTATTCTCCCTCCGGTACCGAGACAGACTCCATGTTCGGACATGTGCTGTGTCCGTGATACCGCTCGACCATATTTCATTTCGCTAGTACAAGCCTCATGCATCAATGGTGGTGGTCTCGATGCCAAGTCAAATCATGTCTAGGCATTTGCTCAGATTACCCACGGCGGGTAACGCCAGATCACGTCTGGTTGCGACGTCTCATCTCAGCAAAGGAGTTGGCCGAAACTTGAGCCTGCTCTGGTCTGGTCATCGGAAGGTTGACTGTCCTTCCCTTATGCCAAGTGACACTTGATGTCTCACCCTTGAGTCACTGCATGTCCTAGACCAGACCAGAGCCAGCACATGGCTTTTCGGGAAGCTCATTCACAATTGAAACTAGACAATCGAGACCGAACTGGGGTCATGAATAAGGACTAACCCCCTGCGAAAGAGCGGACACCATGGTCAAGAACATGGCCTGCCGGGCAAGCCCTGAGGCTCGGCACTATGGTTCAGGACCGTCCTGCTCAGCGACGCGTGAATAAAGTTCCAGGCATGGAAGCCATGAACTACTATTCCTCTCTACGCTTAGTCTCCAGCCTCGACCGACTTGCAAAATTCTACAACCGAGCCAGCGAGGTCAGCCCTACACCCTGGCCCTAGTCCTCACATAGGAACCCCTCGAACCCCTCGTTCCAACCCCCCGGGTTCACCCACACTATATTCCTCTGTAGCGTGATTGATTGAGGGCTCTTTCTGACAACAATGGGCCCGGAAGTGTACCAATGCATAAGCAGTGACCTTGGTTTACAACGATCCACGATGGTGCTCGGCATCCATTGATACAAACACATTCGGCCTCTTTCTCGCTGTAACACGTCAGATTGCTATGTGGTCATTTCGGAGAATTAATTTACAAGGGTCCCAGGAGGGGCTGCCGTCATATTGATTTTGTTACATTGTCATGTCTCAGCCCTCTCGCCTGTTTCGAAACCATGAGGCGATCTTATTCTCAGCTCATTCCAAGCTGTTCAACACTGACCTTTTCCAGAAGTCATGTCTTGTGCCAACGTAAACGTCCAAGAGAAGAGTGAGTTAGAAGACAGTTTTATTCAAGGCATCCTTATTTGTGTGTTTTCCTCGATCCTGGAAGTGCTGGCTGATCTCACGGATCGGCACGACACTGGGAGTATTCTAGGCCTGAACAACCAACAGGAACTAGATCGCAATACATCCAACTTCTCGAGATACCTACAGTTAGGGTTAATCTCCTGAGATGAAACTTGACGATCGTAGTTTCACCTCTGTTTGGTCCGCTGGGAACAATCAACGTCATTTTGGCTCTCCCCCCGTCATGTTGATGACTTCTGTGAGAATCAGCTAAACCTCGAAGTGGATGGAGGAGCCACGTGAGCCTCCCATACTTAGATCTGGTGATCGACTGCACTGACGTCTGTGGAGAGACAATAGGAAACTCACCGGTGTGAATAACATGTAGTTGATAGGATGGGCACTAACCTATGAGGTACTTCTGAGGTAGATCAGAGCCGTTTTTGACCTTTTAATACCATGTACCTATCCATATACTCAACAGCGACGCCTAGTCCCCCTATTCTAGTTCATCCTGCTATAGAGGTCGTCTTGGATGTTTGGTTGGGCCCTGTCCTAAGCGTATAGACGGGCATAGATCGCGCTCTAGGTGTGCCACCGAGGTTGGTATCCATCTCTCAACTACGGCGATAGCTTTCTACAAGCAAAAGGTATGAACAAACCTGGCGATCTGATCATTACAACGCCTGGAAAACAAAAATGTGCCTTTGGTATTGGCCCTTGTGTCATATATTGGGATGTGATGAAATAGTTAGGTTGGGTTCAGAGGGGTCATTGGATAGCCACTCAAGCTGCAGAAGCCACCTCATCGTGTCTATCTATATATCAATGGCTAAATTGAGAGCTATGGATGAATGCACCTGAAAGAACTAGTTGCTGTACATCACATATGAGCTTGCCTATTGGTGTGCCGTTGTTAAGTGTGCTGTACATTTATTATGAGCGACTGCCCGTGTACCTTCCATGTTCAACTTTACAAAGAATTCTCCATCGTGAGTTGTGAAAATGAGTGGAAGTCAATGCTTTAAAAGGATTCTGCCTCGCTCAAATTGGTCAAGGCCCTCTTGGTCTTATACAGAGTGAAGGGGGGACAAAAACCGTCAAGTCATGGCCATCTGCCTTCATATCAGCTTCTATGAAAGGGCCACTGGTCATCAGAGAGGATCTTTATGAGCGGTATTAGTTGTTGGGCGACTAGTTCTTATATATTCACGGGGTGGCAAGTCTCATCATGGGCCCTACCTCTACAAATCGTGAGTCTAATCAATACATCGACGGAATGCCGACAAGCGCGCCCGTTTCAACTTATAGTTGGAGTGTGGGATTTATTCAGCACAGTCTCTTGGATGAGAGTCGAAATTAGTTGGGCGGTTTAAATTGAATCATGGTATCATGTTAGAAGGTATCTACATGTTGCGTTGACTGTTTGACAAAGGCCAAGAGGGGAACTACCAAAGAGATGCTGAGGGTAGTCGGGAGATACTGAATTGAGATTTCACGCCTGTAAAGAGGTATAAGATGAATCCGTGCCTTATTAAGAATGAATTTGAGAACCAATGCCTGAAATTTGCACTGTCTAGGCGTCTCTAACTCGGTCAAGGCAAAACGACTCTTGACAGTCTACTTGATCATGCTCGCCTATTTGTTCTATCAGTTCCTATACACCCAACACTCGGGTACACATATATTCAAGAGGCTTCCAGACAGCGCTAAAGGCCGCTGATAGCCCTAGGTTACGTACTAGGTCTCCGGGTGTAGCCTCCCTTGGACCTCTGCCAGATATGTTGCTTTAGAGGCCACTCAGTTCATATGTAGGAGCAGCGCAATATAGTTTCAGTGAAGTCAAGGTAGAGGAGCATTAAGACTAGAAAGGACCACGGCATCTCGCTTCTTAATGTCAATTGCAGACTCACTGGAGGCTCTCTCGCCTGGAGATATAGCATTCAGAGGCACCATGACCGTGATTCTCCAGAATCAAGGGCGGAAACCTTACCTCGTTGACGTTTGTGGCCAAGGCTCATGGCTGTACGGATTACCGAAGGTCGGATCTTGTATGGTGTATTCCTGTTGGTAGTAGATAAGTTGGTAAGCTTACGAGATGACTGTATCCTGGTGTTGATGCTCTTAAAGCTACCGGTCTTGACATCGAGCAGTTCCTTCTCAACTCCCTCACATAACCGCATAGCAGTCTCTCGCGCAACGTTCTTCTCAAGAAGACGCTCCTCCATTCCCTTCATAGCTACGCCGAGGCCCTCCTTGATTAGGGTCTTGTCTCCCACGACGTTGCGGAAGAGACTGCTGATGGCATTGACGCCAGACCCAAAGAGACGGCTGCGACTTTGTGTTTGCGGCCTTCTCTGTGAACCGACACGGATTAGACGGGAAGATCAACAGTTGATGATAGGACCAGAGCCTTCAATAAACTTGTGTCAAATATGAAGTGTATATACGACCAATCTATATAGACAACTCTTACATACCTAGTTAGCACAACGCCCCCTTTACTGGTATGGCGTCATAAGCACGCACATCACCCCCGCGGACCATAGCATCGCTCACAGCTTCCCCTTAGCCGCCCTCCTCATAGCCTGAGCAGACCTGAGAAGCGCGTAGAGGCTCTGCAGCCTCGGCATCTCAACACCCCTCTCCCTCGCGATCCTGACCGGGTTCCCGAGAATCACCTCGAGCTCCAGGGGTTTGCCGGCCTCCCAGTCGAGAAGCATGCTCGGACGGGCACCCTTGTTCCGCGCCGTGCTCTCGACAATCTTCTCCGGAGCGGCCATATACTCAGGGAAGGGTCGTCCTAGGATCCGCGGTACCGCGTCCCGGATCTCGTGCATGACGCCCAGGAGGTGCCGTCGTAGCTCATCGTCGGCCACCATGTCAGCGTTACCCCGTCCACCAGAGAGTACGGCTGAAGGGTTCATGGCAGCGTTGATGCAAAGCTTGTGCCACCGCACCGTCTGCAGCCCGACCTCGTCGTGCGGCTCGACGTCACGAATACCGCCCAGGTCCGTCCACCAGCGGCGGAGAGCCTCGGTGCACTCGGTGCCGCGGCGGCCGAGGCCGGAGTCTTCGGCACCGAGTCCGTCGGTGTAAGGGCCGATGCTGATGCGCGTCCAGCGGTTCTGCCGGATGGTGCCAGGAGACGTCTGTTCCGCGCTGACGACGGTGACGGCGCTGACGATGGGGGTGTCGGGGAAGCGCTTGCGGAAGGGCTCCTCGACGCCGACGCCGTTCTGGATGAGCACGATGCATGACTTGGGCCCGACCAGCGGCGTGATGATGCTCGAGTCATCGCTGATATCCGGGAGGGCCTTTGTGGTCACAAAGATGTAGTGCCAGTCGCGCTTGGCCCCTGACGAACCGTCCGTGGCGACGGCAGCGGCATCAACAGAGGGAAAGGCGCCATCCGGAGTAAAGGTGTAGTCACCAAAGGTCCGGGTAAGGAGCTTGACGCCGTCCTTCTGAATAGCGGCATAGTTTGAGCGCGCTACAAGAGACACATGGATGTTGTGAGATGGCTATCACGGGGTCAGCTTTGTGTGTATGCCGAGCACATGAGAACCACGTTACATGATGGAGGCGGGAAGCATAGAAGCAGCCCACGGCGCCCGCGCCGATAAAGACGACATTAACACGACTGTATAACGGAAGCTCGTGTTAGCCATGATTTCTCACTCTCACGTAAGTTCTAAATCCATTCATCATGACCGAGGGAAGGGGGATGGTAGGCATTCACCCGCTGTCCGCCATGACGACGTAATAATATCCGCCTACGAGGCGTTCTTTTCAATCTCACCGGGAGGATTGTTCGAACGGCGGATACGAGTCGAGCGGACTACCTTAGTCCGACGTGTTGGTCTGCTGGTGGGATGTGCTGCGGTCTCTGCTGAAGCTGTCTCTCCCTCTGGCCTGATACGTTTACCCACGAGGATGAGTTTAGCAGAGGAACCCCCCGCCACGACGCCCGAGGTTCGCAGGCAGGAGAGGAGGCTTGAGCACACCATCGCCCAGCCAAGCAGCTTACACCGCATCAGGTAGGGGCCCCTGGCTGCTGTTCCTCGCCTTTACAAGGGATATACGAAAAGCGTTTGCCCGACCGTCGCCAAAACGGCCAAACAGACACAGCCAGGACACACATCATGACGTTGGATCTATTTTCTGCCTTCTCCCTCGGGCGATCGTCCGTGAAATTAATGCCCCATCATGCCTGTCCTGACCGAAACAGGCCAGTCAATGGTAGGACACTTGGTCTGGAAATCCCACTCGGAGACAGATCATTTCCCCATTGCTCGCCAACCACTGACTGCCGTAGCTCGTGCTTTCCTGGGTGAACCACATGCCCCTCTGTCGGCGTATCCATCTGGAAGCAGCTTTGACTGATGGGTGCCAGAGTGGGATAGGATGGGATGGGATGGGATGGGCCACCAGACCTTGCAACCTCGTGATGGCCCCCGAAACCTGTCCACACGGCACGGGTCCTGTAAGCCATTTCGACGCCGCGAAACCTGTCTCTGGCTTCTGCCATCGCGAACTACTCGTGGCGTTCTAGTTGATTGCTTGATTGCACCCCACGGACCCATGTCCGTGTCAGCATCAATCACCATCACGGTCGTTGAGCTCTGTCTCTCGGAAAACGTTCCCGCCTGTACCAATCGGTGATGCCGTTCTACCATATCCGTTGCGGCCTCGGAACACCCCGCCGATCGCTGGCGATCTGTTCGGTGTGCGATCGGGTGAACTTCAGCCAAGCAATGACGGGCGAGAACCGTCACCATCCCTCCCACGCGACGACTGTCATACTGGACAGCCAAAAGCCACAACCACCACGGCGCGGGCGGCACCCCACGAAAGCTTATGTCGTGAACCAACTGCCGGATGGCTGGATCTTCAATTCGGCTCGCCGTCGGTCCGTTATCTGTACAGATCACACATCTTCACGTCACCAACAGTCCATTTATTCCTGAAGCATGTCACTGTGGCCGAGATCGCGTCGAGTGTTTTCGTCCTCAACCAACAATTCAAAAACAGGTTGTCATTCTGACATGCATGTGCCTACAGCTGATTCCCGGCCTGTCCAAGAAGTCAAGACGACATTCTCAAAGCCGGGTGCCCAGCAACGAGTTCAATTCATCTATGCCAGAGCGAAAACAAGCAGGCCAATGGAGAGCAAGCGCTGCTTGTCGATTCTACGTTGAGAAGTCCCAACGTAGTTGCTGGCAAAAAAGGTTATTGTTGAGTATGTATGTGGTTGCTGCATGGGGTTGGTTAGTGTTGGGCTGTCAGTGTTTTGTGTATCATCATGGTTCATCGCATCTCATCGCTTGCGTCAGATGAGGCTCTGGCGGGAAGGGATGTCCGTCATGTTGAAATGCAGACCCAGATAGAGCACGTCCACGAATGATGCTGCCGAAATGGCGGTCTCGCACGCACAAGGCAGATGCCTGTTGTCTGAGAGTTGATGCTGAAGATCCTTTCGCATCTCTGCCGGGCCACCCGGGCGGGTGGCCATCACCGCTCCGTCTCCCGCAGCGCGGCGGAGGCCGATTCAAGGCGACGACGAGGCCAAATCATGGCCATATTGCAAACGCGGAGACGGTCTTGTCCGGGTTTTGAGGGTTGCAGCATCTCTCGGCGATCAGCGGCGATGGATGGATGGATGAGCAGAGTGCAGAGCAACTCGTGGCGCTCAGATTGAGACGGTGGTTGAGATTCGTCCCCAACTTGTGTGGTTGCAGGTGGAAAATTTTTCTGTCTTGGAGCGATACGGGCGAGTTTTGATTTTGAATCAGGCCTAGTCAGCGTGGGGGTCCTGATCAGGGCTTTCTGTCTGGTTGCCCAGCGGACCACCGGCCATTAGATTCCAGGCATTGGACCCATTACGGACCAGTGGTTAGTTAGCCCTGGAACTGCTTGGCTGTCACTGGCTCCAGCACTCAAACGCCCCCAATCCCCCCAGCCGCTGGGCCACTCTGGCCAATCAGCGACCGCAGCACCAAAGGCGCGTTTGAGTTGCCCTTTGTGGTCATGAACGACGGCGCTGTCGGCGGTCGGTGTCATCTGGTTGCTGTTCGTCCAAGGCCCCCTAGGACAAGACAGGGCGGAAAACTGGAGAACATGAGAGCCGGTCCGTTTGAGAGATCCTTCATCTTGAAATTACATCCGCGGCCAATTCCATCTCCGAGAACCGCGGCTTGCCATGTCATACCGAGCACCGCGGCGGCGGCCGTCGAAATGGCTTCATGTCCATGGACGAGGCTCTGACACCTCTGCCACAGCTTCTGCAGGTGCTCCTTTTGGGGTCGTGGCCAATGCACAAGCAGATGCCACTCGCAGTCTAGACTGACTGGGCTTGCTTGGGTGGGTGGCGCTTATCCCTTGGACCTCTCCTCTGCCACCACCTCGTTTCGTTCCGCCCCGAGCTGGTACCGAAGCCTTCGCCATCATGATGGGATGGATGATGGATGGTGGAAATGAGGACCCTGGCTTAGAGCCCAAGGAATGACC
>NKCJ01000542.1:0-25575 GCA_003947015.1 Fusarium sp. AF-6 | reverse complement strand
ATATATATCTTATTTTAAAGATTTTTATTAGTAATATTATAAGAAATATATTAATTAATTTTTATTTATTTAATAAAATATTATAAATTTTATTATTAAAAAAAAATTTAAAATTAATATTTTTTATTTAAAATTAATATTTTATATATTTTATATTATTTATATATTTTTATTTTTTAAAAAAATATTAATTTTATTAATTTTTTTTATTTTATATAAATATTTTTTTTTATATTATATAAATTTTTTTTTTTTTCATATTATATAATTTTTTTTTTATATTATTATTTTATTTTTTATTTTTTTTTATTTCTTAGTATTATTAAGTTATAAACGCTAATAGTTTCCTTATCCTCTCGCTCACCTCTAATCTTAGTATACTCTTTTACACATCAGCACTCCTTAGCACCAATAGTCATCTTCCACATTGTCCTCAAGTTGAGATCCCTGAGGATATATATCAAAAAGGCGGCATCAATCTCTCTCCTGTGTCTGTTTCCTGCATTCGCGAGTTGTCCTGTGCATCCAGTATGGTTGAGGCGACGGAACAAGCGAGTTTGCCATCAACAGTAGGGACCATCGAGGAGAAATCCTCGCCGATTTACTTGATAAGGGAATGATACAGGATATGAGTATTGTTTTACGCACCATCGCGCGACAAGCTTCTCCTTCACTACCCCATCGGTCGGCCATCTCTGGGACGTCATTGGTCGCACCGCTCAGGAGTCTCTTCGCACGGCCTCGGACCGCGTTAGCTTCTTGCCCAGCTGTTATCATTCTGGAAGCTCTACCATCCCGCCGGCGGTTCTACTAGCGAACCGAGATCTCCGGCGGGCTAACTTTAGTAAATCAGCCAGCCTATCGGGCCTCTGCGAGATAACAAGCTTGGCTTCGGGTTCCTAGATGAACAAGACGGAATGTTGGTCGAGGGCCAACTTACACTATGATGAAGCGTGGCCTGTCAGCCACAGAGCCTTGTGCAACCCCAACTCAATCCCACACAAGAGCATGATCTTCAACAAGAGACGTATCGCACCCTGGGCACTCAGCAATGATTGCCAAGTACATACCCCGCACAAATCGGCTTACCAAAATCGCCGATATGACGTTTTGTCGGCTGCTCGCGGAGTCAACGCCGTTTTCCCCGATCACGCACCCTAGCCTTATGGCCTTCCATAAACATCCATCCCTTCACACGCCATCTATTCAAAAGGGGGCCAAGATATTCGACAATATCGACCAGCCACTCATATTCATTCTCTTACTTGAGACGACCAAGCAACGCAAAGCTGGAGTGGACTCTCGGGGTAAAGCTTCTCCGCTAAAGGAACCAATGATTAAATCCCTCCCGCTCCCATCCTCATCCATGAAATCACGATGAATTCGACCCGAAGCAGTGTTGAGCCCGATACTTCAGCCGGGAGAATGTCGTCGTCGGCATGGAGAGCCTCGGCTCTGGAAGCCGTCTCCAGTTATCTGTTTGAAGAACACTCCAGCCGTTCAGAAGACGCTAGTATCTTGTTGGTGCTGGTGTCATTCTTCTCACCCTACGACAAAATTCCCTTGGATCTTCTTGTCCGTGGCTCAACCCGGCGCAGGCGCTGGACAGCCGACGGCAACATTGAGACTGTGGACGCCATCCCAGTCGGACTGGTTGCGGAACTAGCTGATTTGCTTTCGGACACTTCAAGATTAAACATCATCTTTGAAGAGCTATGTCGTGTTTCGGCCATCTTAAAATATTCGGATGACGCCTACCACTTGAACGAGGACATGACGGCTCGCATCTATGAAAGCCTTGATCCCAAAGGCCTCTCATTTTGGCGACAACAAGCCTTGATCGTGGCATATAGAGCGATCCCCTGGAAGTATATTGAGTTTCCGTAAGTCTGGAACCTTGCCAAGCCCAAGTCAAATACTAACCCAACCCAGCGACCCTACCGTCAAGTTATTCCTACCGCACTTGCAGCATGTCACGGAAGGTTTCCAAGATTGCTTCGATGATCTCCCAACAGTCACGCGAACTGACTTCATGCTCACCCTCATTGAGGCCTCTCGATTTCCTTCAATGGCATGGAAGTACTTTGCTGTCGGTCAAGCAGAATTGGCTGCGGGACGTCTCAAGAATACGCATCTTCGCCTTTGCATTGGACAGTCCAAGGCACTCCTAGGCCGACTTAGCGGAAACATGAATGAGGCCGTGAATAGTCTCCATGACATTACATCAGACGACTCGGCGACCGCCATGAATCAGCGAACGCGTTCGGAAATTTGCGTGACAGTCCTTCAGCGATGCTTGAACTACATTCAAGTGGCAGATCTTGACGCCGCCCAGGAGTTGTTGGAAGACTGGACCCTTCTTGGAGAGGATCCTTCCCCATTGGAAGAAGTTATATGCTTCCGAAAACATGCCTTGCTTGGGAGAATTATGAGGTATCAAGGCGAGTTCAACGACTCGTTGGAGCAGCTCGAGATAGCACACAAGACCACGCAGGAACAGAGTGACATCATCCTGGAAGAGGATCATCGTGATCTTACTTGCGATCTGGCTGACACACTGCGAGAACTTGACAGACCTGTCGATGGTGAAGAACTCCTCCGCGCGGAGATGGTGCGACGCACTGAAAGACCCGACCCTCTGCCTGGGAAGTCCCTTCTGGAACTGGCCCTGGCAGAGTCGCTTTTCGCCCAAGGGCGCTACGAAGAAGCAGAGCAGATCTGTCTTGATGTCCAGACCAGGACCAGCCTTCTCAAGTATGAAAGGCTTCGACTGTACGTCATCCTGGCAAAGTTGCGCCACATGAACTCTGAGCTGGAATCTGCATTATCGTGTTGGAGTGAAGCGATGCAAGCGTTGCAAAAATTCCCTCTCGTGAATGGAAGAGTGAACAGGATCATCTCGACATCAATGGCAGACGTTCTTGATGCTCAAGGTCACAACTGGCTGTCACAAGAGTCTCCCAGACGAGCGTCCTTGGGTGAGCTAGCCAAGCCACAAGGTGTTCCGTACTGGATTGCTGGCTTCCGGCACTGGGCGGAATATCTACAGTCGAGGGGGGCGCGGGGTGACCTGTAGCCTATCGAGACACACGATGGTCGACAGCTGTTGATCAGAGGTGCCGTGTGAGACCTGAATCTACATACATACATACATATGTACATGGGAAGTGGAGTTAATATACCCGAGACGGTGTTGTCAATGACAGCTCGGCTCAGAGGGCGTTTATGCTTGTTATAGACCGGTTCCAATATCAAATCTGTGGCAACACAAGCGGGACAAGTGCCACCGAGGATAGTCGTCGTCACTATCTTCGTCTAGAGGGCACTTGTGTGGTCCAAGAACGCGCGTTTTTGGGCATGGTCGAAAAAAAAGGGGCTCTCGTGTAGTCTGGCCCGTCCATGGATGTTTAGCCGCATTGCGCTTGTTTGGAGCTGATGCCACAGTCAAGACGAACCCCTGCTGTGGCTGCAGCGATCAGCCACAGCGCCACATGAGAGCGGCGCAAAACGTCAATCGCTAGCTCTGACAGCTATGGGCTCAGGCTTAAACAGGAATGGTAATTGACACCTTTGAGCTTAGCTCTTGAGCTTCAGTACCCCCATACTGTACCTACATAGGTGGCAGGCATTGGATTCTTCTTCACGTCAACGATAGTAAGACCTTTGTAGGCATGAACATGAACATGAACATGAGCTGAGGTCGGTCGAGTGTTAGCTGTGCCTCGCTAGCGCCAGTGGACGCTTTTCATAGGGCGAGTGTTCCCCCTTCTGCAGCTCAGGTCCAGTCCGTTTCCAGGTGGAGGCTAGCGCTACGGGGATTCCAGGGGATTTTCGTGGCCAGGGTCAGGGGTTGATTCGCTGTGCGTGTAAGGAGTCCCCCACCGGGCGTGAGGTAGGTACAGTACGGGTACTAGTGGAGGTTACTGGACTCGAGCTGACGGGAACGGCAGGGCAGTGAGCTGGAGCCGAAAAGGCCACTGTAGCTACAATTTTTGAAGGAGAGACGAAGGAAGGAGCAGAGCAGGAGCCCAGCCCAGTGACACGCGCCTGCTGCTATGGACTGCTGCAAGCATCCATCCATCCATCACCAGTTTCAGCCCACCCGCATGTGCTAATCATTGTCCATCCGTCCCCTGAAGCTTCGTGTCCTCCTTGACTTCTTTTCTCCCTTCCTTTTCCCCTTCTTCAACCTCGCATCACCTAACGACGTCCCCAGGCCTATTGCGCATCGCCTGCTGTCCATTCTATTTACCCCGGACAGCTTGCGATTGAACTTTTGGGTCTTTCCTTTTTTTTTTCTTATTCCTTTTTTTTTATCTTATCCTCCGTCCTATTCGATGAGGTGTCTTTAAGTCATCCCTCCCCCGGCCGGCTTTCCCTTCTCGCTCTCGTTTCCACCACCCAACATCTTTTTCTTTTTTTACACCTAAAACCATCCGAACCATTGTCCTCGAATCGAGTGTCTGCGCTTCAGGCACAGCTTCTAGAAGCCTATTGCGATCGAGTCGATTCGAACTGAATATCGATACTTGACCGCCATGGCTCGTTCCCGGGGCAAGAGTCCCAGACCACCGGTCAAGGCCGAACAGCCTGTCGCCGAGAAACGACAACCTTCTCCGATGCCACAACCCAAGGAACAGCAGGTCCAGCAGCCTGCTGCCGTGGCTAACAAGCCCAAGAAGAACACCAACGGCAAGGCCAAGAAGGAGACCTCGTACAAGTCGGATGGTGTTGAGGACAACGATGTCTTCCTCCTCCCCGTCTCCGACTACTGGATTGTCCTCGGCCTCATGGCCTTGGCCACCGCTGTCCGCGTCTACAGGATCTACCAACCCACCAGTGTTGTCTTTGATGAGGTCCAGTAAGTCTTTCTCGCTCTTGGGAGCTTTGGTTCAGCTTCATCCCAAGCTCCAGCCATCCCCTTGTTAAGCCAGCCCACTAATCGTTTCGTTTCACAACCACAGCTTCGGCGGATTTGCTACCAAGTACATCAAGGGCAAGTTCTTCATGGACGTGCACCCTCCCCTGGCCAAGATGCTCATCGCCCTTACCGGCTGGCTCGCTGGCTTCGATGGAAGCTTCGATTTCAAGGAGATTGGCAAGGATTACATCGAGCCTGGCGTGCCATATGTCGCCATGCGCATGTTCCCCGCCATCTGCGGTATTCTTCTGATTCCCTGCATGTTCCTGACTCTGAAGGCTGTCGGCTGCCGTACCATGACGGCTGCCATGGGCTCTGGTCTCATCATCTTTGGTTCGTGTTCCCGCAGATACAAGACTCGCGTAGTCTTCAGCTAACTCTTCGCAGAGAACGGTCTTCTGACCCAGGCCCGTCTGATCCTCCTCGATTCGCCTCTTGTTGCTGCTACCGCTTTCACTGTTCTATCCTTCACATGCTTCACCAACCAGCATGAGCTTGGACCTGATAAGGCCTTCCAACTCAGCTGGTGGTTCTGGCTCATCAACACCGGTCTTGGCCTAGGTATCACTGCGAGCATTAAGTGGGTTGGCTTGTTCACCATAGCTTGGGTTGGAGCCCTCACTTTGGTTCAGCTCTGGGTTCTGCTTGGTGACACTAAGAACGTCTCCATGGTATGGAAATCGCTACTCCTGTAGTTCCTGAACAACCTACTGACTTCCTCTAGCGTCTTTGGACCAAGCACTTCATGGCCCGTGTCTTTTCTCTGATCGTCGTCCCCCTGACCTTCTACATGGCCATGTTTGCCATCCACTTCGTCGCCCTCAAGAACCCCGGTGATGGTGATGGTTTCATGAGCTCCGAGTTCCAGGCTACCCTCAACAACAAGCGCATGAAGGATGTCCCCGCCGATGTCATCATGGGCAGCCGCGTCACCATTCGTCACGTTAACACCCAGGGTGGTTACCTTCACTCTCACCCTCTCATGTACCCTACCGGCAGCAAGCAGCAGCAGATCACTCTGTACCCTCACAAGGACGACAACAACATCTGGCTCCTGGAGAACCAGACTCAGCCCCTCGGCATCGATGGTCAGCCTATCAACGGTACCTACGCCTGGGATGCTCTTCCCGAGCCCCAGTATATCAAGGATGGAGCCGTTCTCCGACTTTACCACCGCCCTACCCACCGCCGCCTGCACTCCCACGATGTTCGTCCCCCGATCACGGAGGCCGACTGGCAGAACGAGGTCTCCGCCTACGGTTATGAGGGCTTTGACGGCGATGCCAACGATTTCTTCCGTGTTGAGATTGTCAAGAAGAAGACCAAGGGTTCTCTCGCCAAGACCCGTCTCCGAACCATTGAGACCAAGTTCCGTCTCGTCCATGTCATGACCGGCTGTGTTCTCTTCTCTCACAAGGTCAAGCTCCCTGATTGGGCTTCCGAGCAGCAGGAGGTTACTTGCGCTCGTGGCGGTACTCTCCCTAACAGCTTGTGGTACATCGAGAGCAACACTCACCCCCAGCTGGAGGGCGATGTCGAGAAGGTCAACTACCGACGACCTGGCTTCTTTGGCAAGTTCTGGGAGCTTCACAAGGTCATGTGGAGGACCAACGCTGGCCTCACTGACTCTCACGCCTGGGACTCTCGTCCTGAGTCTTGGCCTATCCTCCGACGAGGTATCAACTTCTGGGGACGCCAGCACACTCAGGTCTACCTTCTCGGAAACCCCATCATCTGGTGGTCTTCCAGCATTGCCATTGCCATCTGGGTCGTTTTCAAGGGTATTGCCGTTCTCCGATGGCAGCGCAGCTGCAACGACTACGCCAACGCCACCTTCAAGCGATTCGACTACGAGATTGGTACTTCGGTCCTCGGCTGGGCTCTGCATTACTTCCCCTTCTACCTGATGAAGCGTCAACTGTTCCTTCACCACTACTTCCCTGCTCTCTACTTTGCCATCATTGCCCTCTGCCAGGTCTTTGACTTCATCACTGCCCGCGTTCCCGGCATTGGTGTCCGTGAGAGCAACGCCATCAACCGCATCGCCACCGTTTCTTTCCTTGTTCTGTCTGCTGCTGTCTTCTCCCTGTACGCTCCTCTGGCCTATGGTAGTCCCTGGACCAAGGCTGAGTGCAAGCGCGTGAAGCTCTTCAAGACTTGGGACTTTGATTGCAACACTTTCTATGATAGCGTAAGTGCTTCCTCTTCCATTGATTCGGGCAATTTGACTAACATGATAATTACAGTACGACAAGTACAGCCAGGTTCCCTCTGTCAGCTCCTCCGTGGTTCCCACCACTCAGGCTACTAAGAAGGTGGATCCTGTCAAGCAAGAGGCTCCTGTCGTCAACAAGCAGGAGGAGGCCGTTATTTCCGGTGCCCCTGAGCCCGCGGTCGAGCACCGCGTGGTGGCTAAGGAGGAGAAGGTTGAGTACCGTGACCAAGACGGCAACCTCCTTGACCCTGAGCAGGTCAAGGCTCTGGAGGGCAAGGTTGAGTTCAAGACCAAGTACGAGACCAAGATCCGAGTCGTTGATGAGAATGGTCAAGAGGTTCAGGAGCCCGAGGGTGGCTGGCCTGCCGACATTGACGCCGGTGTCGCTCCCCCTCACCCCGATGTTGAGGGTGTGAACAGCGAGACTCTCAAGGGCAAGGAGAAGGTTGAGGAGGTTGTGGCTGCTCCTGAGGATGTTGCAGCTAGCAAGGATGGCGAGAAGGAGGCCGAGGAGGCCAAGGCCAAGCCTGCCAGCGAGAACCAGGACGCCACCGTCAAGGATGAGCTGTAAACTATTGGACAGTTGAGTTCTCTTTTGCGAGACCATTGATTTCCATGTTTACGAAACCTGACTTGCAAACGGCCCTACCTACTCTCCTGGCTCAGCCTCTTCTACGAACCTTGCCGCAAGCCTTGTAACATCATGTACTCATTATCACTTGACGACTTATGGAGAGGGTGGGGGAAATCCCTGGCGATCTTACACTACTAGAGAAGATGAGGGGGATAGTTGACCAGTATCTGGCTGATTTTGGAGGAGAAAAGCCACAAAAAACATTACAACCCATAAAACGGAGGGGAGGATGAAGAGGCTATACACACCGGGACGTCGAGCTACGGCGTATTCTCTTTTGTTGACATGTGTCTAGGGGCGTATCGTGGCATGCGTGCAATGTTTGCGACACAAATTCCATCATCTAATATACATTTTTCATGTCGTTCATGTTGTGATGCCAGTGATTTGTAGACAACTATTTGAGTCTCTGAAGCAATACAAAACTCATACCCAAAGTCCGTCCACATGACGACATGAAGCCCTGTTCAACGCAAGCAGGATATATCACAGCAAACAGGAGATATGGCGAGCAAGTGTATACAGTTGGTATCATGTGTATTACTACTACAACTAGTGGCAGCGTCAAATAGCATAGTTGACGGCCTTGCGTGGTGATCTAATAAATGTAGGCAAGCAAACCCTTGTGCATGTATGCTCTCTCTCTCTCTTGCGCGTGGCAAGCCAAGCCAAGCCAATCCAATCCAATCCAATCATGACACTCTGGACCAAAAGCAGAGGACAAGTAAAGTATGTCGTCCCAAGAAACCCATTTCCCGACCCAGTTTTGCGCCTCCCGAAACGAATGATGCGCATATCTCTCTGTCTTCTCTGTCTCTCCCCGTAAAACGCCAAAAGTTGTAGACCCATGAGGACTCCCATAACGATCGATCGGTCCCTTCATCCAAGTCCCCCAGGTAGTAAGTCAGTTCCCATAACCTATTCATCCAATGTATGTTGAAATATCCCATCCTTCGTCTTCTGAGTTGCTGTGTCCGTGTCGAGACAGCTGATCGAGCATTGTTGCGCCCAATATGCGCAATCCAAACTCATTCCCGTAAACCAAACAATACATGCAATCCTGTAACCCAAAATAGTATACAAAAATAATACACAAGATCCGCATCAAGGGATGACGCCGTTGTCAACCCTGTGCGAGTCTTAAAAAGAATGTTTGTTTATTGATCCGGAGATGGGATCGTGATCGACAGTCGCTTCGTGTCTTCCGAGCCAGAGCTGCTCTTGACATCCAGAGACTGTATAGAGCTTCGTACGCTCCTAGCTCCATCCGTCTGCAAAGGAGGAGTATGGGGCTCTTGAATCGGGCCGTTGACCTTTTCGTTCCGCGTTCGGTCAATGTTCATCATTGGTGGAGTTTGAAACCCTGGGACCGAGAGATGATCGGACACCACACTCTCTTCGCGGCTAGTCCGCGGGCTCTTCTCCAGGTCAACCGACAGCGGTGCCTGGATGCTGGGAATAACGCCACCTCCAATTCGAGACCAGAACATCTGCTCTCGTAGTCGTACACTCTCCTCCCAAGCAGCCTTCTCGTGATTCTCGTCGTCAGCTCGCCAGTGACCGTCCTTGACCATGCGTAGAAATCCAAGAAAGTCGCACGTAGAGCGTACACGGTTGAGGCAGTACTTGCACAGAGGGTGTCTCTGCGCAGAATCGGTCTCGCTCGTTCGGAATCGGTGCGTACGCAAGTAAATAGGTTCCTTTCGAGAGTCACCGCAGAGGGAGCAAGGATAGAATTGCGGCTTTGTCAAGGCAATAAAAGATCCGCTAGTTGGGACCGGTTCTACGACCAGAGACCCCTCGGCGATCGAGTTGATAACAGTTCGACGAGCAAGCCAGGACAGGCCCGGAGCCATATCAAGACGAAGAGTAGGCTCAATATCTTCTGCCAAAACCCGCTTGTAGAACCTTGTCTCTTTCAAGCTAGGCAGAGGAGCAGCTGAGGCGTTCGAGGCAGCACTGATGGTCGAGGCGGGCGTGTTTGGTGACTGGGGAGCGCTACTGACAGCCTGGCCCGCTGTGTTGAGAGATGTAGTAGAAGCGTTGGAAGGATGAGCACTTGAAGTCGAACCACCAAGACCAAACGAGGACAGCGCAGTGAGGGCTCCCATAGAACCCGACGAGACACGGCTTCCAGCACGGTTGCGAGAGACTCGAGCGAGGCTCACAAAATCATCGTACGAAGCCAGATCCGTTCGCAGGACAGGTTGGACCAGATGGGTAAAGCTCATTGGGTGTGAGGGTTCGGCAGCAGGAACCCATGGCGAGGGGGAGGGCTCATTGGCGGATGGTCGCTGGTCTTCGAGAGAATCGGATTTGGCAAAGCCAGGCGAAGATGGAGCAGTAGGGTTGGTCTGGTCGTCTCGTTCAGAAACCATGTGCTCCATGACGTGCTTGAGTTCAGAGAGCTGCTCCTGCTGTGACTTGAGCAGGCTTTCAGAATCAGCCAGCTGAGCTTTCAGCTGGTCATTCTTGCGTTGCAGCACCTCGTGATCCGCCTTGGCCTCTTCCTTGGCCGCAATCACCATCTTGTTGGCCTCTTCAAACAGGGCAGCGGTAAGGTTTTCGAGTTCCTGCTCAATCTTCTTCTTGTCCTTTTCCGTATCGAGACGCTTCTGGCGCTCCTCGGCTATTTTGGCTTGCCAAACCTTCTTTTCAGCCTCAACGGTATGCTTTCGTATCCAAACGTCGCCAGCCAGCATTTCTCGCTGTGAGGCATTCTGGGCCTCGAGGATGCGAATTCGGTCGCGGGCAGTGTCTAGCTCATGGCGAGCGGCCGATAGAGAATCATCGAGTATTGTCTGGTGATTGATGGCGTTGATGAGTTTCGTGCTGAGGGTGGCGACTTCGTCATTGAGGTCGGGATGGTGGTTAGGGATCGAGATACTACCGTCATCGGCCGGGCTCATACCACGGCTTCGTGGATCAGGCAGGGTGCTCATCTCATCGCCGAGGTCGATAGGTGCAGGAGAACCGATCGGTAGATGTGTTGAAGAGGAAGATTTGACGGGTGTGTGGTCGGGAGTGATTGTTGAGGGAGTCCGTGGCTTGTGACTAGGCGCAGACGCAATCGAGGAAAGTGATCGGAAATGGCCTAATGATCGTCGAGACGCTGGTGAGGTTGTCGCAAGAGGCTGGCCCCAGCCAGCGGCGGCGGCAGACATTGGAATAAATCTAGAGCAGAGCAGACGTGAGCGTAAGTTTGGGTGTGCGACCAAGGTTCGGCGAGGCAGAGGATAGAGTTTGTGTGTAACAGAAGGTGTGCCAGAGGGAAAGAGAAGTGGTGGTGGCGCCCTGAGTCAAGAATTCAAGGCGAGGAGCAAACATACGAGTCCATGGCGAACGGGCACGGTGGAGAGCGTCAGTCGAATCTGTCGTGTGCTGCGCTGCCGGCCCGGACAGCGACGTGCGTGACCTGACGTGACCTGACCAGTCGAGATGAGACAGGTCAACGAACGTTGGAGGACAGAGCGTCAGGGTCAGGTTCCGGGGGGAGAGGGGGAGGGAATTGGCAGCAGCCCAGTCCACGGGAATGGAGGATGGGATGGAAAAGGCGGATCCTCCGGACCCGACACGGTTTGACGACGACGAGCGAGTCGAACGGTAGACAGACAGACCAGACGAGGGAGAAAGAGGCGAAAGAGGTCCGAGTGTGAGAGGGTATGGCAGGTACAACACCCTCTTCGTCTCTTCCTCAGGACGGGAGACGAAACGAGGAACTGCGGCTTGAAACTGCGTGAGCCACGTTCCACGGGGTCCCACGTTCCACGACCGGGGGGTTTCGATGGACGATGGGGCAGAAATGCTGTGGCTGGTTTGACTCTAGCGCGCAGCAAGCGGTACGGTACGAGATGAGAAGAGTGAAAGAGGAGCTCCCTCCCGTTCCGCTGGCTTGTCACGGACGGACTGGAGCTGGAGTGACGCCTGTCTGTGTACTGTACGAATACGTAGCGCTGGGCGGCCGCGGTCCCCGTTTTGCTGCTTTCTCCGCAAGCCTGTTGCGAGGGTCGCAAGAGATGGATGGGGCACCCAGTCCAACAGTGTCGTATCGTATCGGACGCGGATCGTAATGGACGGGTGGAGTTTGGGATGATGCGATGATGTCGAAGCAAAGAAAGAAATGCCAGTCTCGACGAGATTTTCTTGGTGTTTCGTTAGGTACGGTAGGTGGAAGGAAAGGGGACCAACCAGTACAAGTAACCAAGACCCTGTCCCGATCAGCTTCTGGTCCTTCCCAGACATCCATTCAATCAATCAATCCAATCTCTCTTTTCTTCGCCTCACCATTCGGGGGGCTCGACCTCCTGCGCCTGCAGGCTGCAGGTGCAAGGCCTTGCTTGGGGAGCGGGAGAAATGGCATGGGATGGGAGATGGGGGAGGGAACATCAGTACGAGGATTCAAAGTACCTTCCTCGTGTCGGCCAACCAGAGGGCTGAACGCGAGCAGGGAACGGCAGGCGCGACCAGGCCTCGACCCTCACCTGCCCAACCGGACCTCAAGCGGAACCGCCTCAGCCACCAGCTGTCTGGTGACGCCACGCCATCACATCCCAGGCGCTCTTGCCCCTGTTGGGAATAGCCAATTGGCCAGGGCCAGGAGCAGCGGATACTTGGACACGAGGTATCGTCGAGCAGAGCTGAACAGGACAGGATACGCGGTTGGGTCTGGGTCTCTCTGACTTGATAGCTCGTGCGCTAAAGAGCAAAGCCCAGCTGGACTGTGACAGACAGGGGCCGTTCCAGCGCCTTTTCCGGGGGCCGGCCTCGATATCTAGCCGCTAACTCAGCGATCAAAAGGGGCCGGGGTCTTCTACGAGTCCGCCGTGACGGAAGACTTGGTTAGCACAGGCCCTCCAGGTTCAAACAGCTGGGCTGCCAAGTTCCAGGCCAGTCGAGACCCTGAAAGGGCCAGTTTGACGACAGAAAGCCTATTGGCAATAGTTTTCAATTGTGGCTCAATCTCACAGCATCTGACTGAAAAAGAAAAGAAAAAAAAGGAGAAGAGAAAAGAGTCGAGATTGGAAAGGGATGATGCTGTCATCATTGTCCAGAGACGGGACGGGAAGCCTCTGCTGCAGGTAAAGTGCTTTTCTCCAGTTCTAACTTCTCCCTCCCGTGCCAAGTGGAGAGAATGATGGCCCGGGCAACAAGCAAGGAAAGTTGGCGCTGATGACGGCTCCATCTCTCTCCCATTCTCACCAAAAAAAGTTGGATGACGATGACCAGGATCAAAGCCCCGATTTTTTTCACAAGCCACGCCAAGGGAGAAACCGAGACCAAAGACAAGCAAGGAAGGGAGACTGAAGCGAGACAAGCGCTAAGAGATGGTTTGGAATACGACCGTGATACGCTCGCTGTCTGGTCCAGGGTAAGCTTTGGGTTGTTTATCAGCGACAAAGCTCATCAATTGGAATGAGATGAGTGAGGTTGTGTGTTGTTGCAGAGCCATCACATTGGGCGCCAATTTAGGCCATCTCTCACTAAAGCCCCTGCTTATTTGTCGTCCATGTTTGTCTCCGTTTAACTGCATTGTGCTCCGTCCGTATCCTTCATGTTGTCCTAGTAACACGCAAACAACACACAATGTGCGATGAGCTGGCACTGCGGGTAACAACAGATACGGTTTCAAAAAGTAAGCAGAGGCCAGCACAACAACACATCCTCAACAAGACGATGGAATTCAACGGGCACCGATGTCGGGCACCGAGTTACCCAACCCAAGACACTGTCTGAAGCTATTTCCACTTCCGGAGAAATCTCAGGTACTGGAGACAAGGGGTTCACTAGTCACATAGCAAAGGCCATTCATGTCTTGTCAACAATTGGACTTTCGACTGGATAACATGTCATCTCGATCTAGAGGAGAGTATACTTTCATTCAGTGACCTACCCGCGAGCTACCTGCTCCGAGTACACGTTTTAAGCTCTGGTGCCGAAAGCTTCCAACAATTCATCGTGAACTTCAGCCGTCACCGCAAGACCACATCCCGTAACACTGGAACACCAGGCTCATTTTAAACTGTCAAGATACGAAATTTAATGGACCATAAATAATCGAAAAAAAGGGGATGTGGACATCGATCGTCATGTAACCAAGACCACACTTTCATACGTCCAGAAAGGGTAGATGCTGCACTTCTTGATACCTGGCTAATGACTTCCTTTTGATGACTGGCCACAAGAGGAAACGAGATTCTCACTGTAATGGGTCATTAGAATAACTAATTGCCAAGTGACACCGGGAAACCTCTATTGTCGGCTCTGTGAAAGGACATCCCTCGCAACGCCTCCCCATCGCGGTCAAGCAACTCAATTTCGCATGAGCTCCTGCAGAGCCCTAATAAATAAGGGTCAACAAACCAAAGGATATGTTGAAAAGTCCCGTCCCGCCCCCTCTCGCTCGTTCTCGGAACCAAAACCCCCAAACCGACCCCCGCGATGCGATCCATCCTCGGTCTGGCCATCGCTGGTCTCGCCGCTGTGACGACGACTCCACTCCCATGGGCCGCCATGAACACACATGGCCTCGAGTGGTCCCGCTGCAGTTATAAACTATCACCCAAATATTCAGTGTGCGGAAATGGAAGTTCCTCTTGACTATACTGACCCGCTGTCGAGCCAGACCGTGGTCATGGACATTGTGAGATATGCGGCCCCCCCATAAGCCCATAAAAGGCAGCATCTTTATAAATTTTGGAAGACATGGAGCCATGAATATCGTGGAGATGATGAAAGGAAGTAGAAGATTGGCAATGTGGGTGATGTTGGGAACTAAAAGAGGGGCTCAAAGCTGATATGTCCCACGGTCACTAACCGTCGATGGGACTTGGTTATTTGGAACATGGAATCGTGTGATCAGCCTGCCAGGGATATGGGCTACCTCTGACCTTGTGATAGAGGAACCGGGAGATCAATCCCCCTTGGTTGCTCCAACCCCAAGATCCCAGGATCAGCTCCTCCGCGTCGACGCACGAAAATGGCCACCTGAGTAGCACGTGGGCTCGAGAATGGGAGGAGGGTGCCGAATTGGCCGATAATTGCCATCTCAGCTTTCCCGAATATGGTATCATGCTGGGAACGGCCTCCCAGGCTGGGGATTTAATACAGCCTGTTGACGCCCTGAAGGAGGACGGCATGCTGAGATACTGGGCAGGCAACTCCAAAGAATCGCCAAGCTCACCGGCCCTCCCTGATCTTGGAGAGTAAGGAGACATAGTAGGAAGACACTGGGCTGGGATCCTGCAGGCCATGGGACTTGTATGGTTTAGTTGCGAGCATATAAGCTGTTTGAATTGCGGATTCTGCACCTAGTAGAAAGACGATGGGTGTAAACTTGAGCGAAGCAAAGCAAAGCAACTCAGTCCTTTACCAACCCATTACCAACCCACCACTTTTTCATCCTTCCTGACTTCTCGAAGTATCTCTTACATGCGCGAGTATAAACAAGTGCCCCCCAATCTCCTGCCATCGGGAAACACCACTTTCCGCAGCCTATTAACCCAAGGTATTAGCGGCTTGTAGAATGATATAAAGTACTGGTATGTCGTCTTGATGAAGTCTTGTTCATGCAAGACCTGACCCTTCTTTGACTCTGCTGGCTCATCCCACGTAGTCCCCCTGCACTGCCGCTTCGTCCTTTGAGCAAAACACTAGACGTGCTCGCATCTGACCGGAAAACCAGGCATCCTGAGCGATAGTGCGTAGTCTCCGTAACGTCTAGTCTCTTTCGAACATTGTTTTGGACGTCATCATACGCACCGTGGACGCGAACAGTTTCGTGATGGTACCTAGTATCGGGCGACATTTGTGACGCCTTTCTCGGTCGCTTCTTGGATCAGCAAACCCTCTTCATCGCCCGGCCGACAATGCAAGGTGCCGGCTTCATAACGTCATCTTCCCTTCAGACTATATAATCCAGATCAAATCACGGATGAGCCAAGATATTGTTTATACTAAGTTGCTTAGTAGGTTCATAAACGAAAATCTTAGAGAGTAAATCAAACAATAAGTCCGCCTCATGAGCTAAAATCTTAGGCAAGAATTCAATAATTTTATCAACTTTGTCGCAGTATCCACCAAGATAGGTATTGTCAATCCTGATTGCGGCAGGTTTCCAAAACTTGTTGCCGTAGCATTTCGGATATGGCTTGCTTTCGTTATCCACGACGATTGGCAAGGTTGAGGTTGACTGAATTCCGTCGAGGCTCATGGGATGGTCCCAAATCTGGCTAATCCATTGCCTCAGCGGCTTTATTCCGGTGGATAGTTCTCTTAGGGGTCTGCCACAGCGCTTCTCCGCCGTCGGCTATCCATCATCATCAAATAATAGTTCCCCCCAGGATGTCGGCATATCCCCAATGTATTCAACAATACATCTCATGAGATTTACTGGACAATCTACATCTAGCGTAGAAAATAGCGAAGAGCCCGATCTGATATGCAGAATAGTGCAGCCAAGGGCCCAAACATCACTCGCTGGGCTGGCTGACTTTCCGACAGCCACCTCAGGGGCCAGAAATCCAACTGGCGTCCCAAGTACCTCCTTAGGAGGTTTGGACGTTAGAAAAGCTTGATCAAAGTCAATCAAGCAGATGTCGTCAAGCAAAAGGTCTTCTTCAGACGACATAAAGTCAAGGTAACCAACGATGTATCGCGGAGCCTCTGGGCCTGGAATATCACCGGAATACGTATCCAGTTGACCCGTTCGCGGCTCGCCAAAGAGACGGTAGATGCCTTGATCGTCAAGATGGTCAAGGCTGCGGATTCGTAAAACGATATTGCTGGGAGTGACATCTAGAGAGAATTAGTACAATTCTAGCTGGAAGGAAATGGTTCACTTACCTCCATGACAGAGGCCACGGGAATGTAGATCTGCGATGGCCTTTGCAGCTTGGAAGGCGGCACGACGTGCTAGCCAGGGATGAGTCCTACTCCTCAAGTAGTGGGACAGGACGTAGGAAGATGGGCCACAAGGAGGTAGAACCAGGCATAGATGACGGCCATTGGGGCCTTCAATATGAAAGTAGCGTGTGTAAATGATGAACCGGCCATCACTCCATTGTGAAGCAATATTGTGGCACATGATTGCCTTTTCTTCGACAACGGGGGATTTGTCGGCAACAACAATTTTGAGAGCCACCCAGCCAGAGAGTAAAGAGTCGTAAGCAAGCCATACCGTAGAAAATCCGCCGGCACCGAGCTTATGGACAATTCGATAGCGACAGTCATCGTAGAGATCGCCAAGGTGAACTGGATGGAAGCCTCCTCTCTGATACAGCTCCAGTTCCTCTGTGTCACCAACTTGGGCTGGGAGGAACCGAAGCGAGTCATCAGAGAGGACGGATGCGCCATCAGTGTCATCATCTGTAAAACTAGTCATCTCTGTTACCCGCGAATAATTAAGAGGGAGAAGAAGAAGAAGAAGAAGAAGAAGAAGAAGAAGAAGAAGAAGGAGTAGCTATGGGTTTAATAGAGGGACCGGTGAAGCGCGCAATAAGAAAAAATTCATTGACAACAAGCTCTGGGTTGAAGAAAAAAAAAACCAAGTTAAAAAGTTCGACACCTGCGACCCGCGTCAGCCCACATGACAGCTTCGTCCACTTCAGCATGGATTCAATGAAGGCCGTACGGCTGCCTGGTGCTTCCCTGGTCGCCGCGCCACGGGCGATAAATGAAAGCACTGAGCCGCCCAATTAAATGCCCTATCATCACCCCTATTCCTTGATACCGAAACTTCCTCTGCAAAAGGGTCCGACTGAGGGGCAGCGATAATGGCCAAGGGGTCGTACATGAGCATCGCATCAAACTCGAGCATCGGGATGCCAGCGGACGTGTGTGGCGATATCAGAAGAGGGATAGACCCCCGTCTTATGACTATTCGACACTTCAAGCCAAGAATGGACTCCCAAGCAACTGCCCCAAAGCAAGGCGCGAGCAACGAGAAGCCTTCCAAGCTGCCCAAGCCGTCGAGGCTGCCGCCGTGGCAGAGATATGCCAAGACGGCTGGTATGAAGACCCGTATGCCGCTCAAAGCGGGCTGGACAATTCCAGTCAAGATAGCAGCACTCGCCTTAAAAATTGGTTAGTCTGCACCTATGGATAGACGCATTGCCTCATGGATCCTCTGAAGAATTGCCCTATTGCGTCCAGATGGATCAAGGGGACTTGCTTCATGAACTTGAAAGACCCCAACGATAAGACCCTCGGCTTGGAAAACATAGACGATGACGCTGTGTAGAATAGTTAGTGGCATCCGCCCCATGACTATCCAATAGACTCTTATATGTGATTGGCTAGCTCGGACTTTAGATGCAAAGAGGAACTAAACGTGGTGCTAATAAAGTTGCGAGCTTGATATGAGCCTCTTCGAATAGTGTTCGGTCCCGGTCTGGTTGCAACAGTGCTGGGACAGGGATATGAGCTGATCAGACTTTTTCTATTGAAGGATCGAAACAAGGCTGAATTGTGTCCTAAAGAGGTAATCCATTCGAGCAACATATGCAGTTGTCGAGACTATCAAACTGAAATGGGCATCCTTTGGATCACAGAGCTCTGTGATGAAACGTTTGGAATGCTGACCACAGGACTACAGTTTGTCCGTAGGACCACACCCCGGCTCCTTCGGCCTTCATGAGAAAGAAGGCTGTTGGCAACGGCATACAACGCAACCCCCATATTATTCCCGCTGGGAAATGACGCGATGGCCAACTCAACAGTAAGCCCTAGCGGCTTAGCTTCTGACCCCAAGTTGACAAGGACCGCTGACTGGAGCGTCGAGCATCTATCCAAGGAGCGCTAATCGCAACGTGATGCGGCTTCTCGGACTATCCAGCCCCCAAGGCTGATTTGGAGTTGTTAGCATAAATAGTCCTCGTGGACCATTGACTTGAGACGAAACTATTTTGTCTATAAGCGAAAGCTACTCTTTAAACTCTACACTTGTTTTTGTTTTTCAGTTCACTTCTACAACATGGCTGCTGCACTTATCGATGCAGTCGCCTCCAACGGCAAGCTCTTTACAGAGACTGGGGATGAGGGTGCGAGGCAACAGGTCATAGCCGCAGCCGCCGCTCTCATCCAAGAGCTCGAGAACCCTGGAGAGCAACTGGCCAGAATTGGCTGGGGCGAGCCAACTCGGACAGCTGCCTTTAGAACTGGTTTTGAGCTGGGGCTTTTCAAGAAGCTTGGTGAAGAGCCTCAGAGCAGTGAGCAGTTGGCGGCTGGCACAACTGCCGACCCTGTACTTGTTGGTATGTTCATCTGCTACTCTTAGCGTTGTTACCTTCACTAATATTAATCACAGCTCGAATCCTGAAGCATCTGGCTGCTAATGGCATCGTCAAAGAGGTCGGTATGGATCAATATGTCGCCACACCATTCTCCATGAGCACTCGAGACCCAACCATGGAAGGAGGTCTCATCTACAGCTTTGAAGGAATGATCCCAACCTTCCAGGGACTCCCAGAGTTCTTGTCCAAGACAAACTATCAAGTCCCCAAGGATGCTAGCGACGGTCCCGTTCAGTATGGTCTCAGGACAGAGAAGCCTTTCTTTAGCATTCTGAAGGAGAATGCCCGTCTGGGCAAGGCCTTTAATGGTTTCATGACTGGCTATGCCAAGGCTAGACCCCGTTGGGTTGATTTTTACCCATTTGGGGAACGTCTTGCGGCTGATGACAAGTCTGCCGAGCAATCTGGTCCATTGTTGGTTGACATCGGTGGTGGTGTTGGCCATGAATTGCTTGGCCTGAACGCCAAGGACAATGTCCCAGCTGGCCAGTTGGTGCTTCAGGATCTCCCAGAGGTTATCGAAGACGCAAAGACAACCGGCAACCTTCCCGAAAACATTCAAGCTGTGGCGCACGACTTCTTCAAACCCCAGCCTGCCGAGTATCGTGGTGCTCGCGCATACTTCATGCGTCTCATCCTTCACGACTGGCCCGATGCCGAGTGCGCTGTTATCCTGTCTCACCTTCGAGATGCCATGACCAAGGGCTATTCCCGACTTCTCATCAACGAGGCTGTGCTGCGAGATGTGGGAGCCCCTTGGCAGCAGACAAGCCTCGATTGGACGATGATGGGTATGCTTGTGAACCGGGAGCGGACGGAGAGCCAGTGGCGTAAGTTGTTGGCGGATGCAGGACTGAAGGTTACTAGTATTTGGCATAAGGATTCAGAGAGTGTGATTGAGGCCACGTTGGAGTAGGAAAGTCGGAATGTGTGGACTTTTTGCTCAGATACGCCTTGGCGATAGCAACAATTTGACGAATTTGAACCTCGTAAACATCTGATGGGTTCGATTCTCCTTCAACTTGACTGAGACTTTGCATGCTGTTTGCTATCTTTAGGAAAGAAAACGACAGCCACTACGACACTTGGGATCTTGTAGAGATAAGAATGTCGAATGCTCTACGAGAAGGGGAGACAACGAACCTTTCAGCACACAACGTCACACGCTGAACAGTGAATAGCCTCACTTTGAGCCACACCAATCAGCAACCTCGGTTCCGTGGTCTAGTTGGTTATGGCATCTCGTTAACACCGAGAAGGTCCCCGGTTCGATCCCGGGCGGAACCACTCTTTTTGTCCCTTTGAAGGTCCCAATACCGCTTCCTTCTTTTCATTTTTGTTCTGCCGCTGTCCTTGAGTCTACACTCGATGGATTCGTATCAAGCTGTTACCCCTATGGAGTTGTTCAGGCTGTATGGGGGGGCATATTTGATATCGCAGCGGGCCTGCAAAACCATTCTTTGTGGTAGATCTGACTCCTTTTCAAGGTCGGTCCTCAGATTCCATGATCAGTCCTTAAAATGCAGCATGTTGGCATAGACTGGTGATGTACACGACATTGGTATATACCCCTGAAATACTCAACGTTCCTAAGACAAAAAATCCGTACCCAATGCTGTTTCCAACGCCTTGCGTTTAATCAATTGGTGGTGGCCTGAACCCCGAATCTCCCGTTGGCGGTAGTCCTGCAACACGGCCTCTGGCCTGTGATAGTAGCTTATGCCACTGGCTGCGAGAATAGTGAGTGTAGTCATAACCGGTAAACCTTGGCGAGAGACGCTTCCAAGGCTCCAAAGGACTATAATCCCCTCTCTTCTTCCGATCCTCGGGACTGTCGATCTCGGTCAGGAATTTGTAAAGGTGCGGGCCGTAGTCGCCGGAGGGGTAGACCATGGCTCCGTGGTCGAGAAGCGTCTTCATCATCGAGTATCCCTGCGCCTCCCTAAGCCAGCTCGCTGCCTCCAGCGCACTTCCAAAGTAGCCTCCTCTTATGTTAGGGTCCGCTCCTTGATCAAGGAGAAGATTGGTCATGGTCGAGAAATCATAGTAGACTGCCGTTTGCAACGCCGTGCCGTAGAACCCGGCAATCTTGTTCACATCTGCTCCCGCCTTGAGAAGTAGTTCCAAAGCAGAGGATTTCCCTAGAACTGCCGCAATGATTGGTACGCCCCAGAAGCCACCCTCAAGGTTCGGGTCGGCACCACGGCTGATCAACAACTTCAACATGTCGTGATGCTCCATGTAGGCCGCACACTGCAGCGCAGAGCCGTATTCGAGGGAGCATATGTTGATGTTAGCCCCGGCGTCGAGCAGAAGGGCTGCCGTCTCACTAGAGCCTTGGCCCGATGCTGCGGCTAGTAAAGGACTGTCGAAGAGTCCCTGGTGGCAATTGACATCCGCCCCATTAGCCAACAGTAGGCCCACCAGGTCTGACCTCCCGTCGTATGCTGCAATCTGAATAGGTGAGCTCCGTTGATGGGTACCTACAGTGTTGACATGTACCTTGGCCCCGGCATCGATAATGAGCTTGCAGAGGTCATAGTGGCCGTACTTGACACCCACAGTCAACATTTCTTCTGTTTCCTCCATCAGGCGTCTAAAAAGCGATGCATCATCCTCGAATATGGCTTTTAAATACCCACTCAGGCCCAGAGCAGCAAACAGTGCCAAGGGTTCATGCCGGATATCGCCTAGTACCATATGCAAGTCAATAGATTTGTTTTCCAGTGGGATGATAAATGAGAAGGGATTGAAGCTCCGTATCCAGTCTTCGGCATGGTCAGCAGAAAAGGTGTAAACCAAGTTGCAAAAGTGTGTGTCGTTGTAGTACAACTCGACATCTCCAGCGTCCGCAGTACGAACATGGACAAACCATCCTTGTACGTAGTTGATGAGAGGGCCGGGACCGAATGGCAGCTCCCGTTCGACGTCGTCGGGCTGTGATCCTTGCGAGGCACGGGACGAGTCATTGAGGCGATTGTTGGCCGCAGACTCCAACAAGATGGCGAGACATACAGAAGCCATAGCTCTGTTGACTCGTTGTTTGGACCAGTGGTGGGTTTCAAAATACTCTTGGACTGATAAATGGGCGAAGCGGCAGATCTTGGCGTGTCTCACCGAGCCGCTCCCGTCGTCGAAGGCATCCGTTTCGACGACTATGATGAGGTTATGACAGGCGTCAAGCACAAAGTCAATGTCTATATCGACTTCAAAAACCGTGGTCGTATCTGGATCCTGGCAGGCTGCAGCCACGAGCTCATCAGGCCTCAGAGGTCTGTAAGAACCCATGAGCCACTGGAACGCTCTGTCGGCAACCTGTCCCCAACTCCCTTTCCGGGACTTGATGTCGTGATATATCTTGTCATATGCGTTCTTCAGGCCCTCAGGTAGGTCATCAAGATACTGAAGCACATCTTGGTCTCGCCGTAATTTGAGGAGATCGTCGATATGTAGCGCAGCCCACTGGAACCTGATCCTGACATTAGCCATGTACCCTGAGCGCTCTTGGTAATCCGATCTCACATTGCTTGGCTTTTCTTTTTGAACGTTGAAACAATCTTGGTCTGTGTCTGGCTGGATATTTTGGACCGAAATTGTGGGCTCTTGTCAAGCTTATCCTCAATGAACTGCTCGATGTCTTGCTGATTGTCTGTGGCTTGGATCTCAAGGTGTTGCCCGCTCTCGTATCGAGCTTTCAAGTCTGTATCGTTGCGGCTTGCAATGAAGATCTTGACAGGGTGTGAGGAGCTATTCAGAAACTCCTCTAGAGCATCCATGAGTATGTACCTAGTCTCCTTGTTACACTCATCCAAACCATCGATGACGATGGTGGTCTGCGAATATCGACTGAGCATCTTGACGGCTAGGTCCCTGCACTCTTGCACTGTGAGTTGACTCATGGCAAACCCAGTCGATTTGCGCTCATCATACAAGTCGACAACAAATGACATGATGAGCTCCTTCGTGGTTTTGGTGGCTAGCTGACGGACGAGACTTTGGAGCACGCGTGTAGGCTGCTGGTGGTCCTCTTGATTTCGATCGCAATAAAAGTATGCCAAGCCCTCACTGTCGATAGTGGAACTCCCAAGATCCATGAGGCCATCGATGACCTTGGAACTGAGCTTGGTCTTACCACACCCTGCTGAAGAAGAGGTCAGCATCCTGCAAAGACACGACGCAACCCTGAGGACTTACGTATCCCATGCAACCAGAGAACCATCGAGGCACTCGTATTCCACCAGTCATTGTAAACTTGGTGACGCAGTAACCACTCGCCTGTTCCATGAACACGACCAGCTCTAGCAGCGTCGTGGTCGCTTAGATGAGGTATGCTAGATAGCCATTGAAGGATTTCGGCGTTCTTTTCCTTGTCTTGGCGGGTCCAGAGATTCTTGACATCTGCGCCAATCCGAAGCAGTTGAGAGGTGAGAACACCCTGGAGTTCTCCATACCTCCCGGCGAGGTTGCGGTGAAGTTGTCGCTGGTATACCCTCTCGAAAATGGAAAACTCAACCTCGACTCTCGATTCCAGACTTTGTAGGTTTCCCATATACTGACCAAGCTCGTCCACGTTGAACAGCGCGTGCATGGCCCGGCGTGTAGTGCGTTGGGAGATTAATCGAATGTATAGGGCCATGAAGGATAATATGCTAGCGTAAAGCTGGATTAGAGCTGTCTCGAAATTCTGTGCAGACTGATCAGAAGCCAAGGCATCCGCCTTGGTGTACATGGTCTCGTACACCGCACAGCGTAGCAGGAGGTATGTCACCTGCTCCATGCCGACAAGAAGCTGACCATGTTGTTGACTGTCCGCAGTAGCAGCCTGTTGCACCGAATGTCAGCCAGCGGCTTTGGCAATCCCATCGAGTCTTTACCTGCAAGACGAAACGAACAGCTGCCCAAGGCAGGGCACCATGGACCGGATCAAAGCTGACTGCCACATCTCCAACCCCCTTGATCTTGTCTAGCCAAACGATAATCTTGCCGGCCACATCCCGAAGAATGACATGTCGACCGTTGAATCTGAACTTCCAGGTCTTGGCTTCCGCTTGTCGCTGCTTCTCAAGAGCCAGTTGCTGGATCTGCTCCTGTATCTGCTCAGGTGGCTGGACAGTTCCAGTGGTGCGGATCAATGCAATCCTCGTCTCTTCCGGGAGTGTCTCAAAAGCCCTTACCCACAGCGCCTTATTCGTATGGTGTGTGGAAGGCCGGGTCGCACCGAGGCTGGGCAATTGATGCGTAGGCGTAGTTCGATTGCCTGGCCGAGAAACCTGCTCACCAGGTGCAGGTGGCGCATACGGCGATGGCGGGCGAGATGAGGGCCGAGAACTATGCGCAGCTCCCGTCTTTGCAGGTTGAGTAGTAGCAGTGACGGGGCTGTGGGCAGACTGAGATGCCGATAATGAAGATTCCGAGCCATACTCCGTTGCGTCTGGAGGTTTGAGACTCGTGCCGCTTCCGAACCAAGACTTAACCTTGTCCCGTTTTCGACCCATTGCCCTGGGCTGAGGGGTGGGTTTCACCCGATGGTGGATGTAAAGGTCGGACCGGTAGAGATGATACTCGAAAGGCAAACTATTGGGCGTGCCTGCAAAGGAGGGTGCGGAAGGTAATTAAACCAGCTACGGACCCCGGCTAACTTAACGGTGAGGTGGGCTTAGGCTGCTGTGGGTGTGGGTGCCTTAGGCACCCACAACACAAACAAATCCTCAAAAAAGAGACAGGAACCGGGCTATGACAAGGCCTCCCGGTTTAACCTGCTTAACTCCAGTAGGAGTTGCATCGTTGGAGAGTCTTCGTGTGAAGTCGTGAGAGTCGGTACCTAGCGCATCCTAAGATCTTGGGTGTGTCACGTGCTGCAAGGTGTTTGGCTTTCAGTGGCTGCCTCCCTCCTTCCTTGGGTCGAAAAACAGAAGCGTCGGTTGGAACGGTAACGGTGAGGCTTGGGGGGGCAATGCATGAGGCTGGTGCAGAGTTGCTAGGGTATGATTAGGGGGCCAATCATTGACTAAAAGCGGACAATTGTAATACTGTAGTAAAGTTCAAGGCCGATTAGATCTAGTAGCAGTTCAATTGACGCTATCCCCTAAGTTAGCAAGGAGCTCCAACTAGGTCACGATAAGGGGGTTAATCTAATTAAAATGCGCTAAATAAAAGGTACTTCTTTTCATACCTAATTTCTATTATAATAAAAGTCCTAATAAGCCTACTAATTATAAATTATAATATTATAAATAATATATCTATACCTAGTTTATAGCATATAATATTACCTTTTTAGGTTAGCGATAATCTCTATAAAAGGCTACCTTTTAGCCCTCTTAGCCCTTATTTAGCCTTACTTAAAGCCCTTATAAATAAGGCATTTTAACTTATAATATTAATTAATATAATTAATATCTTTATTATAATAATTTTATTATTATTATTAATTATCTTTATTAAATTTATTATTAAATTTAAATAACTTCTTTGCCTAGCTTTTATAATAATAAGTATTAAAAAGAGAATTATAAAT
>NKCJ01000541.1:0-25576 GCA_003947015.1 Fusarium sp. AF-6 | reverse complement strand
AGAGCTCGAGGCGAGGTCATCGCTAGCTAACATCTATGCTTTTTCCCAGTGACGTAGATGACGTGACCTTCCGATCAACGGACCCGAGGCCAGGGAAAAAACAGGGATGGCTTGAGCCTCCTGAACCTTAGCTCTATCCTATAATCCTATAGCCGTGGTCTGGCAACCATAAGAAGGCCTGGCAGACTCAACTGATAGATGGGCCATACGACACCGCAAGTAAGATCGTGGCGTGGCCAGGTGTCGACGCCGACAAATTCATGGACGTCTTCACCGGCATGACCAACCTGGTCAGACGGTGGGAGGATTCGACCATGCTTCAGAGCCCCTTCTTCTCTAGCACCCTTAATGGTTCCCTTCCCTGTAGGTCCCCATCATCGTCAAAGTTCTCCTGAGGTTTTTTTTCAATAGCTGGTACACCGTTCCATTTACCTAGGGCATGCCGACGGTGAGCAGCCTGAGCCCTGCGGCCTTCGCTAGGAAAAATACCCTAGATGTCTACGACGCGACCAGGATGTTTTAGCATTGACACCGCTTTAGAGCTCGAGGCGAGGTCATCGCTAGCTAACATCTATGCTTTTTCCCAGTGACGTAGATGACGTGACCTTCCGATCAACGGACCCGAGGCCAGGGAAAAAACAGGGATGGCTTGAGCCTCCTGAACCAGCGACGCGAAGGAGCTATGTTGGGATCCACCCCGACTACGACAAGACTTTGTGGGGGCGTTCTTATCGAAACCTGCTCGGTCGGGTATTCATCAGGCGACTTTCCTTATGTGTTCATAATACGGATGACCCCCTGTTAGGAGCCCGGCCGTTGGTGATACTCGGGGACTACCAGGTTGTCGTATGCCGGCTAGGGAACCGCCCGCTTGGGATTGAGGAGAAAATTGATTCGGGAATACGGTTACAAAAAAGCCATTTGCGGCATGTGGCAACATGGTCAGGCCCTGCGCATGGAGTCTGGTTGTGCTGCTATGTGCTGCAACCGTAAGCCCGGCCCTTGATGGGATAACTGAACTAGAAGATCGTGCTGGAACAGTATCATCCTTTGGTATTTGCTCTTTAGACCTCATATGATTTGATAGAAAATGAAGGTATCTACAAGCGGATTAATTAATAAACAATGTCTGCCAACTAGACTAGCTAATCAACGTATTACACCGCACTCGCAGAAATGCTTTATACAGCACGAGCTTCTGAATACTCCACAACCATGGTCGTCGTCTGAAGAATCCCCTTGTCACTCCTCCCGTCATCATTACTTGACTTATCATCCAAGCTCCCCCCCGTCTTCCCCTCCCGTCGCCACCCGAAACCACCCTCGGCCTCAGCCGTTGCGGTGAAGGGGTCGTCAAATTGGGTGTAGGGCGCCCTGTTGGCTGATCTCCCCCCTGTGCCTCCTCCAATCGTTCGAAGCTCATGGCCTGAGGAGAGGCCCGTTTTCGATTTGCCCGTGCTGGTTCCTCTGCTGCTTGAGAGGAGGCGGGGGGCAACTGTTTTGACGAAGTGACGGAGGGTTGATAAGCATGCGCACATGATGAGGAGGTTTGCTTCGACGCAGCTGTTCCAGTGGTTGATTAGTAGATGAAATAAAATCAAGGAGGGGTATAGAGCATACATCCAGGCGTGGATTGGGCCACCGCCCCAGGTTGTGTCGACGGCATCGAGCTGGGAGATGAGGAGAGCGAGTCGGACCATGGAGGTGATGACGGTTCTACAACTGTTAATATCTGGGCATTCATCAAACAAAAAGACTCACGCAGAACCAATGGCAAACAGGCACAGAAGAGCAGCCTTCTTCTTAGCCGACAAATGAAGTCCAACAATCATGGGAATCGGGATAGCAATGATCAAGACATCAGTCGCAACACCCAACCCCGCAGTCGCCTGGAACATGGCCGGTCGATCGATACAAGAGCCAACATCGGCAGGAACATTTAGATCCCAAGATTTGCGGAAAGGTGTGCATGGGAAAACGGAGGCGAAGAAGATGCTGATGCTGGAGGCAGACACCACGAAGATGGTGGCAAAGATTGTCCATCGGTACCAGGCTTGGCCGCTGTTGAGTTCGAGGAGGAATAGGAGGATGACGACTTTGGATAGACATGTCGGGACGGTGTAGACGATCGAATTGATGTATGTTGCCCACTGTGACGGTTAGTCAGGGACTGGCAAAGTGTTGTCGTTGTGCTCGGCGACGTACGAGGATGGCTTTTTGGAACTTTTCAAAGGAAATCTCCCAGGCGTGAACTCCCATCCAACCCTCAGCGAACGAGCCTGTAAGTGTCAGCACGTATTTATATTCTGATCAGGTTAATTTCTTGAGAAACTCACGAAGAGTCAGGGCTTGTATTGTGATTGACCCAGCCTGTACAGATAAGCGATTGATCGGCAGATGTGCAGATTCAATTAGACAAAAAAACATACCCAAGCAATGATCAACAGCACTATCCAAAATGTCAGTTTTCGTCTAATCCACTGCTTTATTTATCTGTAACGCACCATCGTCGATCCCAAAGCTATTCCTTACGAATGCCTTGACGTAGAGTCTCTGGAAGAGAAAGAATAGGGCCAAGACCATGCCAACGCCGGCGATCACGTAAGTAGCCTGTACAGAGGTACGCTGTGGGTTGTCAAAGTCGACGACATAGCCTTCTGGAGGCGGTATGGCGACGAGAACACCGTCAATCAAAGACATGATGGCTTTTTCAAGCACAACTAACACACACGGGAAATGAGAAACAAAAGACAGAAGAGAGAAAAAAAACGTAGGACCCGACAGTTTGGATTCTTCTTGCAGGGTGTAATCGGAAAAGACGGCGCCTTTTTACAACCCAACTTACATCAGGAGGCTCAGGGTCAAGTTTGGGAATCTTGGCTTGCATGACTGCATCTCTGTTCTTGGCAGCGGACGTACCGTTCGTTGATTCACCCCCCTTGCTATTATTACCTGCATAGTACCATCGCTTGGCTTGGACCGGGTTAACCGCGTGTGAGCAGGGGGTTGATCCTTGACAGTGAGCGGGATAGCCTACTCCGGGTAGTACGGAAAGAGGGAAGAAAAAAGAGCCTTGGCATAACCAAGCAAAAGATATACCTCAGCTATCCGTAAGTTCCGTTGTAATTTCCGGTGACGGGGAGGAATATCTTCCCGAAGTAAGTACAAAATAGGGAGGTGAATAAACTTATAAAGGTGCTCCCCGACTGTTGTAACATCCACATCCACATCCACATCCACACTCCCTTGGCCCTGTAGTAGTCACCTGCATACTACCACGACAGTCACTACCTTGTCTTGTATAAACTTTAAAAAAAAGAGAGCCCACTGTCGATCCTTTTTATTCTCCCCCACCACCATGTTGGCTCATCCATTTACAAGTGCGCTCATGGCGATCCTCCTCGCAGGTCCCGCCTCATCTCTCGTCATGCGTCAAAGTGCTGCAGAGGACGCGGCGACCAGAGCTGTAAGACACTCGAAACGCTCCTCCTGTCGACCAATGAGTTCTGATCCTCGTACACAGTGCTCTCTGTTGTCTGCCGCTGGCTTCAAGGAGGGTGACCAGCTTCTCGTCCCTACTGAGGAGGGATATGAGGAGAGAGTCGAGTCTTGGTGGTCTGCCAGTTCTCGTCTGACGCCTTCTTGCATTGTTCGTCCCAAGAACGCTGAAGACGTGTCCAAGGTTATCCGTGTGCTCAACTCCAACTCTACCGCTGAATTTGCCATTCGAAGTGGTGGTCACAGTCACTGGGCGGGTGGTAGCAACGTCGACAACGGTGTCACCATCGACTTGGGCCTCCTTCAGGGCACTGAGTATGACTCTACCACTACTCTGGCCTCGGTCTTGCCTGGTGGTCGATGGGCAGATGTTTTCAAGGAGCTTGAGAAGCACAGCGTTGCTGTTCCAGGTGGCCGAGATGGCAATGTCGGTGTCGCCGGTTTCTTGACTGGTGGTGGTAACTCTTACTATACTGGCCGTGCTGGCTTTGGATGCGATTCTATCGTCAATGTCGAGATTGTTCTCGCCGACGGTAGCATCGTCAACGCCAACAAGGACACAAACCCCGATCTTCTGAAGGCTCTCAAGGGAGGATCCGGCAACTTTGGCATCGTCACACGCTTTGACCTTCAGACCTTCCCGGCTGGCAACATCTGGGGTGGTATCCGTGCCTCGGAGCTGTCCCAGGGTGAAGCCATCGCCAATGCCATGGTCAACTTTACCAACAACAATGAGAAAAACCCTGAGGCGGCGTACCTGATCAACTGGACTTACAACCCGAGTATGTCCACTGATATCCTTGTCGCTCAGGTCATTGTCGATACCAACGCTGTCGAGCGACCCGCCACCTTCGATGAGGCATTGGCTGTACCTGAGCTTTTCAATGATATCAGTGTTCGACCCGTTAGTGACATGGCCGAGGCCTATGTCCTCCCCTCTAGCCTCTAGTAAGTACTACGACCTTTCTCGAGGTACCACTGCTAACAACTCGTGCAGCAACGTCTGGTTCAGTCTGACATTCGCCAATGATGTCCGCATCATCAACAAGGCCGCTGAACTCCACGACACCTTTGTTAAGGAGCTGCTTGAGGAGATCCCCGCCACAGAGCTCGGCACCCAGAACCTCTTCCAGCCTGTTCCCAGACTCTTTGCCGACCGCGGCGTCGAGCACGGAGGCAACGTTCTCGGCCTTGACAGAATTGATGGTAACTCCCTCATGTGGCTGCTGTCCTGCACTGTCAAGACTGCCGAGCAAGAGGTTCTTTTGCGCCAGAAGGCGAGTGCCTTTTCTGACGCGCTGGAGGAGTTCGCCAAGAGCATTGACGGCATGCGCGAGTGGCGATACCTGAACTACGTCGATCCCACCCAAGAGGACCCCATCCTGAGCTACGGTAGTGAAAACGTCGCGTTCCTGCAACAGGTTTCCGCCAAGTATGACCCTGAGGGCTTCTTCCAGAAGAGACAGAAGGGTGGCTTCAGACTCCCTTAGGAGTGAGTGAATGTAGTTAGTCAGGGGTTTAGCGATGAAGGGGAATGAAGAGCGGAGCATGTGTTATGCTTAATAAACTTTAAAATTCAAGGATATCCTGCATTAGCTCGTACCAGATATACCATCTTGTGTTCCATATTTTGTGAAAAGAGGGGCCGTTGAATCTGCAAGAACGGCTTTGATAACTCAACTTGTATCAAGTTGCCAGCGGTAGGGAATACACTAGCCTCCCCGATCCTTGCCCGCCAAGATCTATAACCCCTGAATCCGGGATTTAAAGTGCCGGCGATTTCCCTGAAATCGACATGGGATATCCCCCCCGTCTGTGCATGACACCAACCATCTGTGTCTTAGATCGATGGAACGTCACCGGTAGTCAAGGGGCACAGCGGGATTTGCCGTCTAGGCAAGGACCATCAAGGCAGGATTCTTTTATCTACCTACCGTCTTATTACCATGAATACCCACTTCGACTCGTTCGATTTTCTTCTCGGGTTTCTCCTCTTTCCTGAGTTGTAAAAACTTCCGTCCATAGAGAGTATCTCTATTCGCTATTACCGAACATCTCCTGACAGGGCTTTTGACACCCAACCCAAAGAAGCACCCAGTCCGATAATAATTGGTGTATTATAGATATATCGACTGCAGTTAACATCCAGTGGCAAACTACCGCGTCACCGCCACATCCCGAAAACATTTCTCGATATCTCCCACCAGCCGCTCTCCCAGTTCGTCGTCAACAACACCTCCCTGCCAGCCAACGTTAATGGTCAGATCTCGACCCTTGATAGCTACGGGGCAGATGGTAAGCGCTGGGCCGGCAACGTCAGCGCTCAACAAGAAGTCTGCCCTGTGAATTGACCATCTGTCAGCCCGCTGGTGTGAGCCATTCTCACCGTCGAGAACCCCTAAATTGGTGACGAGCCAGGTGGCCGCCCTTGGTTTTCGCTGTGCTTCCTTGGCATACTCTCTCCAATCCGCAACGAAACCCATCATGCCAACCAAGTCGTTCTTGAGGCCTTGACTGAGCTTCTCTTGAAGTTCCTCCCGTACTCTCGCCGAGATATTCCACATGATGTCTGCACAAGTTGCCAACTTGGAATCATCCGTGGTAGTCTTGATGCGATCGCGAATCTGGTCCAGCAGCTCTTTATCGAATTTGTGTTTTGTTGAAGTGACGCAGCAACTGACTGTCCTGTCAGGCTCTAGATCAGGAAACGCTTCTGATCGCGCTGGTATGAATCGCCGTAGGTTGAGCGGCGTGCTACCTGTTACTTCCAAGACCTCTTCGGGAACCTGTGATGTGAGGCTAATGAGGGCGATTGCGTGCAAGAGACCCGTCAAAGTTGTCTTGTGCGCTCGACAAGCCGCGAGCACGCCCTGAAGCGTCTGGTTGTCGATGGTCAGGGTTCGAAATCTGGTTTCGTAGGGTTTTGGGGAGATAGCTGGCCAGATAGTTGGAGGTGTAGATGCCCAGCCAAAGAGTCTCGGTTTTACATCTTCCCAGATTGTATCGGCCATGTAGCCAAAGGATGTAGAATAGTTACCCGCAGTCTCTTGAGGGGGTGGGAGGTTTTGTTTGTTGACCACTGTCTTGAGGATGTGGTTGCGAATAATTGGAAGCTCGGAGCCTCCCTGGACTTGGTTAAGAGTCTCGAGCATGGTTTCGTGAAATATCTTTGCGCCAGTTCCGTCGAAATGGGGATGATTCCAAGCCAGGATCGTTTCCATAAGGTCGTCAAATTCTCGCTTGAGTACCACCATCCTCCAGCCAGGGCGAGTTTCAAGGTCAACGAATTTCATGCTGAGTTGTTCATGAAGTATATTCTTGCGAATTGTAGGGTAGTCTTCAGAGGAGCTGACTACCCTCCAACAAATGTGCCGAGATAGGTCGATAGTCTCGAGCCGGACCCATGCTGGCTCAGCGGAATCTTCGTTGATTTGACCAACCTGCATCAGAGGATGTTGAAGGACATTTCGCGCAACTGCACGTTCCCAGAACTCCTCAAGATCTGGTTGATCCGCAGGTGTTGTGATGAGATGATGTGGGATTTTATAGTGACAGGTCAAGACGGTGCTGGGGTAAAGATCCAACAAATGCAGGGCCGACTGATAACGTTCGCTTAAAGGAAGGAAGTTAGATGTAGATTCTCAACGAGCTTGTTTAAACTTACACTCGGCCCAAGGTACGGAGGACCCGCGATTCTGAGCTGGTTTGCATGGTGTGTGCGGTGAATGTGTAGCGTTGGAGATGAAAGATTTAAGGGAGGTGAGATGAGTGTTTGTTACTATTCTCGTGGAAACAACCTGAAGACTATTGACGTGTATTTAACTTTAGGCTCTTAGATGTATTGTAGATAGAAGTATATGACTTGCCTGTATTGGCTTCGGGACCCGCGGGCTCCCGATGACGAGGCTTGGATACGAGCCACTAGACATGACTGGAGCTTTCGTATAGAATTCATCAATGTAGGAATTTAGCCACAGCCATAGGGGAAGCATTGAGGTATCCTTGGAGGTGGCTTAGCAAGTCAATCCTGTTCGGCGCCCGTGAAGCCCGGGTGCCGAAAGTGGGTCCGGCGCTGTCAAACTCGGGGTCCCGGCCGGCCGGACACGTCATGCGCGGGCCGGTGCCTACGTCAATCACGTTCACGAGCTCTTAGGCTCTCTCTCGACTTGGAAATATTGAATGCGATGTTCGTGCACTTTGATATAAACACTGGTCCGAACGGGGCCATTCTCCCTACCAAGGTCCCCTGACGTGCGTGCCTGGGGGTGGGTTTGCGGCAAATAACAGCCTCGGAGAGCTAAAGCGTAGTTTGAAACACTATATAACTCTTGAAATATGTTATTTAATTTTGTGTACGACCAAGACATAGTTAAAAAAAAATTAGGAATAACTCTTTGAAAATTCAACCAACCAGGAATGATGACATCCTTTGGAATTCCAGCACAACTACTCAAACCATGTTGATATTCCCCTTCTTGATGCTCAACACCGTGTTGATATGACCCGAGCAAAGCGGAACCCCTTCTTCAGACGCCAACAGCCGCGCCGTCTTGACAACATTCTTAATCTGTCGCCCATTAAGCTCCTCCTTGGCAAGTTCCCCAAGCTCAGCCTCCGAGACACCACCAGTCTCGATCTTGACAAAAGTCTTCCAAATGTGCAGTCTACTATTAGCATCCAGATTAGGGTAATGAATCGTAAGATGAATTCTCGACTCGAAAGCAGGGTCGAAGGATGAGACTCTGTTGGTGGTGAGGAACATTACTCCCTGGTAGTACTCTAGTAGACGGAGGAAGATGGAGACTAGCTTGTTGCGCTCCAGATCTGACGATGAGCGGCGCTCGAGGAATACGTCGCATTCGTCTATGAGGAGGACCGCTCGCCATTTTGTCGAAAGTTCGAGGACTCGGTCTAGTTCGTTCTCGACTTCGCCGGCTTCGTCGCCGAGTTCTCCAGCGCTCATGGCATAAAGGGGCTTGTGCATGGTTTCGGCAACTGTGGGGGATGTAAGCCATTCTGTAGAAGACGAGGGACTATATATGTACGAACCTGATTCTGAGGTGAGAGTCTTGCCAGTTCCTGGTTCTCCACTCAGGAGCATAACGATGCCTCGTCCTGTAGATCCGTTAGATGCTGAACTTTTCACTTGTTGACTATCCGTCCTTACCCTTTCCTTTGATCACGTCGTCAAAGTCATCCAACCCAGACGTCTGAGCATGGGCGAATGCCCGGATGATGCGTTTGTAGTCTTGTGGTAGAACGAGTTGATCAAAAGCAGTATTGTTCCAAACAATGTCCTGGATGAGGTCGACGTCGAGATATCCTATATCCTGGTAAGCACCTGTCCTTGAAATATGGCTGTACAGTACTTACCCCAATCCTTTGCCTTGAGGCAGAACCCCCTGACTAGATGTGTGCACAGATGGTAGTACTTCTCAGGGAGATTCTCATCCTCTGATGTCGCTGGCTTGGATCGTATGTGCATGAGTGGAGCAGGAGGGTATCCCCTGGGCCTTCGTCTTCCCATATAAGCTGGTCCTTGGTCCATCTGATCACGGATCTGAGGATCCAAACTTTTCTCAATGTCTAAATTGCCCCCGTTTGACTCTTCGAGAGGGATGAGGGGTAGTGCGATTGCTTGCCGTTCGTCCACGTACTTGGAGAACATCATGGGATCAATGACGATTCTTTCTTCAACCACCTTGAGGGTTGGTCAGTCTCTGCTACATAATAGATAGGTTATATATGCTCACATGTTGGTTTTTCGGATGTCCAGTAGGCGGGTTCGCTCGTTCATAAACTCCAGTGTATGATCTATGGTGAACTCCTCTGAGCGCTTCAAACTTTCGGCCTCGCTCTATCAGCTGCTCTCGGATGGCCCCAATGTTAGGAAGCAGACGGGTGGGGATAGCATCGAGCTCCAGGATAGGCTTCAAGTTCCCAAACGGATAGATGATGATCTCCATGGGCCTGTACCCGAAGCGCTCTCCATCAGTGTCGATGTAGCGACACGAAAGCAAGTAGATAATTCCACAATCCGTCTTTTTATACTCGGCATGGAGGAGAACGAGGATGCGGTCGTGACCATCGACTTTGGTGTAGACCTGGATTCCAGGCTCAAAGAGGGCCCAGACATACTGGAAAGAAATGACTTGGTTCTCGACCAGGTCAGACGCCTGCTCGATGTGAGGGGTTATCTCCTTGGAGATGGTGTCAAAAAGAAGTTTGTAGTGACTCCTCGCAACCTGCGTTTCTTCACTCTCCTCCGGCATGGCCTGGACAAACTCTTCCCACCGGTAGAAGAATTCATGGAAGGGAGCTTTGAAGTCGAGCTTCTTCAAGTTTGTGTTGATGCCCTTGTACCCATCAAACACGAAGCCGAGTTGCTTTTTAATCAGCGGACTCTGAACTGTGATGGAGAAAAGAGCTAAGGCAGGCTCGCCGTTGTCATCATGGTGCTTCTGGCGACGGATGATGAGGGCGAACTTGGCAGCTGCGGCGGCTGACTGGGCGTTGACGCCAATGTCCTCAGGAGCCCATTCTTGCCAGGGCTCGTCGCACTTTCTTCTGTAGAGATCCCTAGTCTCGGCTGTCATGCCAGGTTGGACTGAGAGGTTGATGGCCTCAATATCGTCATCGCTGTCGTCCGCGTTTATTTTTCGGCGTTCTTTGTGTATTCCCCATGTTTCCCATGGGCCGGGTGAAGCTGAACCATATGAAGAGGGCATTCTGAACGGACGATGAAGTTTAATCAAAGCAGTTGAATCTCATAACTCAGGGACAATTTAAATAAGAAAAACTCGACGGGGACAAAGAGGGGATTTGTCTGGCACTGATCTGCATAATCTAGGCAGCTGAGGCTGACTGTGCAGCTGCGTACTTTAGTGTCAGCAGTGCGGTTACTTGCAGGATAGGCAGAAGGGGATGCATCCAATAGTAGGGGTGTTTCACACTGTCATGGACTGACCGGTTTTGCCTTTTTTGACGCCCGACTGCTGTGATGGTGTGGGATGATGATGGGTCGCAATGTTTTTGAGGAGGCTGTGCCGCAAAGAGGGGGAGTTGTGTTGGTGCACGAATAGCTTGGCCTCTCCATCCAGATGCAGCTGCTGTGGATATCATGAAAATCGCCTTGACTAGAATCGGTAATTCTCTTGCGAGTTTCTTTTCTTGTATCTCTAGCTGGCTTTATTTTAATGTGTCATCAGGCCGCTTTTCCCGCCTCTTCGTGACCACCTTCGCTGGTCGCAACATCAACCACAAAATGTTCGACGACACTCGCGAGTTGCTTCCGCATGAGCCTCGAGATGAAGCAGGAAATGGCACACGGTACAAGCTTCGTGAGAATGTTGCGAGCATTATTGACCAGCGCATGACCCGCGTTCACACGTCAAGTTGGGCCGATAGCCTTCGCTTCTTGACATTCGACCATGACCATGATCACGAGACTCAGGAAACGAACCAAGAAACGCCTCTTTCTGGACAATGCCAGTCTTGTCAAGAACGATTACCCCTCCCGGCGGGCCATGTCTGCGAGAAACATCTCTCCCTCACTCCCACAGCGAAGATCGAGAACCGTGAAGCCGAACTACACAAATACGCCAACCCATGCGTTCACGTCAGAGAGCATTCGTGCAAGACTTGCCAGATTGTCCCTCTGTTCCCAAACGAAGGAAAGATTACCAGGTTTCGGATCCGAAGAGTGAACAAGCTTGGTTCCAACGAGCTCAGCAGGTGCGATCACTTTGTCGCCGTGTCCTACTGCTGGTCTGCTGCGACAGCCAACCGGAGTGACGATGAAGAAGGACCTTATAAGGTGGTTGAGGAGGATGGTAGTGTTCGAGACATGCGAGCGGCAAAGAGCACCATCGACCGGGTTGTGACCTTTGCTCGAGAGAATGGATTCCGCATGATCTGGATAGACCAGGTTTGTGTTTAAATATTCATGGACTCCAAGTCACGTACTAATATCACGGATTAAAACAGGAATGCATTGAGCAAGACAATCCTGAACAACAAGAACTCGCCATCCAGGCCATGGACAACGTCTACCTTCGTGCCCACACCTCGATTGGCTTATTCAATGCCGAGCTCAACAAGCAAGATCTACATTGCCTCCAGACGGTCTACGAATATCAAGGAAAGAGGTGTGGTAATTCCCGCCGTGGCCAAGCACCACCCCCTGGACGCTCTGTGGTCCATCGAAATGCCATGTACGAAGCTCTGAGCAAAGTGGCCAACGATAGATGGAATACGCGCGCCTGGATCTTGCAGGAAGCTTTTGCCTCCAGCGGTAACATGTTTCTTCTTTTTCCTCGGCTTGAGGGGGTTGATGTTAGTCGTTGGATGCTGGTCTGCCATGAATGGTCTCGAACTGAATTGGCAATCCGACTTGATGTGATGCAGACTTGCTTTCGAATCTGTACGCCACTCATACGAGCCTTGGTACCGGAACTGTGTACCAAAACTCAACCAAGACACATCAAGGGACAACAAGGTCCCGCAGATGGAACCACTCAACAGGACGAGAAGTCGGATCCTGAACTGACATTGAAAAGAATGGAATGCTTCCATCCCGAGGAGCCAGAAAAGGCAACTACAATGTTTGGTGGAAATAACAAGCCTAGGAGAACCTGCAATGCCGCAGTAGCTTTGACATACCTCAAACTCCGTGGCCTCCTGAGGGTACCGGACAAGCTGGCCATTCTAGCAAATATGTGCGACTATCACGTTCGATTCAATACCATTGAGCTCGAAAAGACACAGGATAGCTTGAGTGCCTGCGTGTTGGCTCTTTCTGTCATCAACAATGACTTTTCGTTGCTTGTGCCTGAACTGTATAGAACGCCGAGCAGCATGCCGCCTCTAGGTGATACACATTTCCCGTGCAACAAGATGCTTTGCTAACGGTGTAATAGTAATGCCTATACAAGACGAGGGAGAGTTCTCCTGGGTTCACAGCCTCACCCGCAATACCCAGTTCCTGCAAGCCAACGAGTGGAATCCCTTTGGTGCGTTTTCCTTGGAAAACGTCGGCTCCACCGTCGACCTGTCCAAGAATGGCCTTTCCATCCTCGGCCACCTCTGGAAAAAAGATCGCTTCATAAGTCTCGAGTCTTTGCAGATCAAACACGCACACTCTTGGAAACAGCTCCACACAGGACATTTGAGGCCCGGTGATGAAACTATTAGGCTGGCCACTACGCATCTCTTGTTCAAGATTATCGAATCTTTGGCTTCCAAGGGTGAGAAGGAATTGGCTGATTCGATCTTGAATTCTACTTCCAATCGATACTGGAATACAAGTCGAAGCAAGTTGGGCGACTTGAGCCCAATGATTGAGTCTGTTGATGAATTCCCACCAGGCCTCCAAGTTGAGAACCGAGCAGGAATGTTTGCCCTAGATCCTACGCCTGATGGGAGATATCTTCAATCTTGGATCATCGACAGGGTCATGGAACAAGGGGGTTTATGGTCGTGGGCTCTAGTCAACAACACACCCAGATCAGACCTAACAGCAAAGCCATCAGAGCAAGAAGCATACAAAAAGCTAGGAGAAAAGTTTTCAAATCGCAGCCATAGTTCTATGCTCATCATTGGCTCGATACTCTCGAGTATGGGCGAAATGGCTACGAGAGAAGTCATGTCTACCAATCCCGGCATGGAGAGCAGTCTCATGAAACACTCGGCGGCTGCAAGCATCATGGCTCTTTACATGAGCAAGGTTGGAAGTCAGGGCTCGAAGATGGATCTTCGACGGGCTACTTTTGACGTGGATGTGAGTATGGGGGAGGCTTTTGTTCTTACCCCTTTTCAGATGGTGCTGGAGTCTTTACCTCGGCCGACTATGCGTGGTTTAAGCGTGTCGTGGGTTGTTGAAGAGGTAGATGGTCGATCTGATGTTCCTAATTCTGAGATTGAAGAGAAGGAAAGGTGTTTTAGAGTCAAGGGTATGGCGAGGGGAATGTGGAGGTTTATCATGTTGTCTACTGGGAGGTACACGCTTGTGTAGGACTTTGGGAGCTCCGAATGATGCAGCTTTTGTTTATTATTCCATCTGACGTAAACTCTCTCGCCCGGGAATCCATGTCATGTTGGTCACGAGCAAGGATGGTCTTCTCTACTATTGGAGAAGTTAGTTACGTGGAGGATGCCAATGTCGATCAAATGACGTGTTGCAACCTCAACCAACACAACACAACGACTTGACAACAAACTCTCCTCCATCTTGCTCCTTACATATTTCCCAAGACAAGCTACCTACCACGTCTCGAACCACTATCATGACATTCAGAAACCTCAACGAAACCTGGCGAGACGTCGTCTTCCGAACATACGCCCAAGACCACCACGACGACGTCCTCTTCCCCGTCACCTACCTCATATGGGCAACAGAATGGAAGAGAGATATTCTTATTGAGGTTCCCAAAAAGATCGACCCAAAGGTCTACCGTCACTCCGTGCTCAAGTGCACCATCGATCTGCGTTTCCAAGATCCGGTCTACGATGACGAGTATATATCGGTTCGGCCGCGTGTGAGGAAACATAATATCGAGGAGGGTAGGGAGAAAGCGCAGAAGCTGGCGCAAGAGCAGGAGGGGGAGGTTGGTCAGAGTGGTGCGAGTGTTGAACGGGGTGATTCTTGAAGTTTGGGGTACGGACGATCGTTCTTTATTCAAGGGGCTGACGGAGCTTATCATCGGCATAAGACCAAGAAGGTTTTCGAATTCGAATTAAACTCTCTTTGATAAGATCAGATCATGTGTATTCTGCGCTATTCTAAGTAAGTAGCTACCAAGGAGACGACTGAATAATCTTATAGAAGTATAGCCAGGAGTGTTGCAAGCAGCAAAGCCCACAAAGAAAAGACCATCGACATGTCTGGAGCACCTGAGCCGTTCTCATCATCAAATTCCATATCAGGATTAACCACAGTCTTGATGCAATTCATGTGGCTTTCGGGCTCGGGAATGGTATCGGAGTCTCCTGGGAAGAAGACGGTCAGGATCGGGACCACACTGTTCGCGCTTTCGTTGTCATCTTCCTATTCGTCATATTAGAAGCTCACTTCTCGTTAAAAGACGAAAGTACGTACCCCCGTTCGATCCACCACGTATGATTCAACCTTTGTGAGGCTGTAGTTCTTAGGGGAGACTGGCCAGCAGTTGGACGTGGAGTTTTCCTCGCGGGAGATGGGTTTGGGGGCGTCTGGTCCTGACAAGGCTTGCGAAGTAATTAGTTCCCAATCTACTATGCTGTGGCTATCCTTCAAAAACTTACGGACGGCGGTGATGTTGTTCCAATCTCTATCCCTAGCCCATGAGTAGCAATCAGGGTCCATATTCTCCAGCAACTCGTCCTTCACTTTATCACAGGCATCCTTGGCCGAGAGGCCTTCAACATCAACAGCAGCAGCCTGCTTGTTCAGAGCTGCCACACAGTCTTTCGACATGGCGTCCTCACAAGTACCCTGCGAAGTCCTGCTGGAACCTTGAAAGCCAACCGCACCGCTCACATTCCGGAAGAAGATAGCGCAAGCCGTCACATCCGAGAAGTCTGTTTCGGGCGGAGCGCCCAAATAAAAGTTCTTCTCGAACGTGGGCGAGACGGAACTATCCTGATCAGCGCCGTAAAGCCACGAGAGGCCGGGCCATGGGGTATCGGAGCTTAGAGGTATCCGTGAGAATCCAACAGCTGTGTAATCCTTGTCTGCTAGGGTGCAGTTGGCCCACTGGTATCTGGGAGTGCCGTCGCCGAACGGGCAATCGAGATAGTCGCATCCGACGATGGTCTGGGGGAGGTCATCCTGAGCCATGGTGGCTCCGTAGAGAATACCGGCGAGGTACAAGGACTTGAGCATCGTTCGAGAGTACGGAAACGCCATATTGGAGTCGGTTTATGCAAGGGTTTGACAGATCTGTATGGAACCTAGGTGAGGGAAACCTGTCAGAATATATAAACAGCAGGGGACAGATGGGGACATACGGAGCGCTTCTAGAAGATCGACGAGAGAACTTATTCTTTAGGCTAACGCCCAGAAAGGCTGAATGATCGACATCTGTGATGGCATGGTTTTCCCTGGCTTCTTGGCGCCGAGACACTGCAAAACGAGTCAGCCAAGATTTTGTAACGTCATTGCACCCTGTAGCAACCAACTTGCACTGCCTCTCACCGTAAGCTGGCATTTTACATTCAAGCATCGCTCTTCAGGGAGGCCGCCCATGAGCAAATGACAATGTGTCTGACGATGTCACGCAATAGGATGTAGACGGGGATGGGATCTGTACATATGGTTGTGCAATTCATGGGGATGATTTAGTGTCTAGGTGAAGTTATAAAGACCAGCAATAGGGATATCTGATAAATAAAAGAGTCCCATTCAACGTGACAGAGAAAGGTCGCAGTGAAGATGAAGGGTGCAATCAAATAAATCAAACAATCAAAAGCAAGGGAAGCAATTCGTTGCAGTTCGATATTAAAGGGAACAACATTTTTCCTGCCCAAGCCGAGTTTGGCTTCGGCAGTTGGCAGTGTTTGCTATTCAGAGGTAGATTACATGTCTTATCGGAACTGCATCTCCTTTACCGCTTTGAGTCAAATGATGTAATTATCTTTGAGAATACGGTGGTCACCCTTCTGATATTTCTAGTTAAACCGCACCTTGCCCCCTGAAGCTCTTCGGCTCGGTTCTTTTCAGCGTCGGCTAGGCCACCACCGCATCAATAGCCCCCCAAAAGAGCCCTGTCACCCATCTCCAAGTTTCTCTCCTGTTGATTCTTGAGAAGATATTCACCAAGAGACCTAAGCTGTTCATGCCACATCAGCTCCTATCAGGTTCGTTTATCCCCCTCTTGCTCGTTGATCCACGGATGAGTGACTCGCTGCAGACTGCCATGGATGTGTGCTTTGAGGAACTTCCTCTATTCTCCGACGGTCTTCCCGAGCTGAAGAAGAAAGGTACGGTACCCCAGAACGTCGAGGTGCATTTCGGCTTCGATGTCCCCAAGGCTGGCGGCTAGCAGGAATTACCTTCCGAACTTGAGTTCGTTTCGATACAGTCCAAATAAGGAGCAAGGGATTCCCAAGAAGAGAGTCAATGTCATTCCTCAGTTAAAGCTAGGGCTTTGGCTGGCAGACAGGTAAGCAAGTTACTTGGTGCTCCACAGGATGGGCGCTGACTATTTCTATATTGCAGAAATATCCTGAAAACATCCGTTCAACATGTCCTTCCCTCCGTCCCCTGCCTCCAAGTCAAGGACCTCGCGCCTCCGGTGCATGAGATAGTACCAGAATACGACTCGAAACACTGGCGCCCTATAAACGATCTAGATAGCTCTACCATTTCGCCCCTTCCCCCGGCCATGCGAAGTTCACGACTGGCAACACAAACGTGGCCTCAAATCGCATCCCACTTGAATTTGTGATTAGAGTTTGACTAGTCGCATGATCAAAAACTCCTGATTTCCGGCCTCCGAGAGGTGTGTGCTATATGTCATTGTACTCACTCGCCTCGATAGGTCCATCGATGTTCTGGATCTGCATGCTGTACCATACGTAGTGCCCCAATATCCGAGACCGACGCCAACAGCCTCCTGTACCTAGAGCCTAGACGAATCGATTGACGAGAAATTACCGCGAGAACGGGAACGAGAGCGAGTATGAACATCCATATGAGGTCCTTCTGGTGGGTTTGCGCCTCCCAAGACTCGAGGACCATGGCAGGGATAGAGGATTTAGCGATTAGTTACTTTCTTATTCATCTCGAATGTGAAATCGAAAGCCCGAAAATAATATCGCTTGAGCCAAGATCAACAGATGGCCAAGTTCAGGGGCTTCCCGATCTACCTTCCACGATCACTCTGCGTGACAACGCCACTCTTCTTCATTACCGTTAGCACAGTGCAAATCGAGTTGGCAACACAGAAGTCTTGGTGCGAATGTCATCTAGTCTGCTAGGTTATGGGTTGAAGAACTTGACTACGTTGGGCAGATATGAGAATAACTGAACCTGCGCCACCATTGAGGAGGGAAACACGGCACCCCTTCTAACTCTTTTATTAAGTCTTTCTAGTTTCTTCCTTCTCACAGATCGCAATTGCGAACCACCATCGCAAAGGTGTCTACCCTTTCAGGGGCTATCGTTCAGCATCATGCTCCTTCAGAGTTCAAACACAGCTTCTTCTGGAGTCGCCGGCGAAATAATCCCAGAGTTTGATGGATCATAAAAACGCTTGATTGATAGTGTCATGACGGACCCGACTTGTAACCCGTTGCCCCTATTCTCATATTCCAGGGTGCCTCCCTAGAGGTACAGTCGAGCGAAGTGGAGAGATTCTACCCCCTAACCTTGTGTTCTGAACTTGCTTCAAGCTAGACAAAATTCCCTTTCTCTATACACATGCACTGTGCCCATTTCTTACATTGCCTGTAAGCCTGGTTGTTCCTGACTCCATACCGTGAGAACGGGTAACTCTCGATCCAGACCACCCAACGACCATGTATATTTATACTCCTTGCTGAAAGTACATTGCTACTTGCTCTAGACCCTCCAATCCACTCTCAGTTTCTCGCTGCCGTAGGAAACAGGCTTTTCGCTCGGGGGGCTCGTACTCGGTGGGAGGTATCAGGAAGGCAAAATAGGCTTTAAACTCTCGAACCTAGTGGTATCGGTCGGGATGCTAGAACCTATAAGAGATTTTAAGTTAGTGGAGCAGATCGTTGAGGGAGAAGCTTCAGGCTTACACGAATCTTCGAACTCATTCGGACCACCTACACTTGCTCAACATCGTGCCATGTACCATATATTCAGGCCTATCAGTATACATGCCAGAAAAAGCTGTTCCCCGGTTGATAACTTAGGTCGTGGTATCTCCAGGGGTTCGTTGGAGTCAAGACTCATATGCCTTCCACCTTCCTACCCCATTTTTCAGGAACATCTCGTCGCAGAAAGGCCTTCTGACCTCCCTCTAAAAGTATGAGATGGGAGTTTTACTTCCTTCATAGTTCTCGGAGACTCGTTTCGAAGTCAATTATATGGCTTCCACGCGAGGGATGTGGAGTGTGGAGTGTCACAGATCCAGGGCTGGTCTGTCGACAGACAGAAGGTCCCCATCCATGACAATAATTCGGCCCGGCAATACATATTCATAGAACTCGAGCATTCGTTCGGCTTTATCACGGGAACTTTCGATCGTGAGGGCTTTTGGTCGTTGAGGGGGGATAGGGGGTTTCGGTAGGATCAAGCTCTAACTACCTATGTTCTTTGTCAATTCCGGTCGTTAGGATTAGGTCCTACTTACCTGGTGTGCATGAGATTATCCTTAGGGTGTATAATGGGCGACATACACTAGGAGGACCAGATAATTCCGTACCTTGGACGCTGAGGGATACACCGCTACATGGCAATAACTTGCCAGAAGCTAGATTCCGTAAGCTCGCACTAGCCATGCATGACTTGTAACGGTACTGAGTCGATCATTAGTTGCTCCAATATTCATAGGATCATTGCATCTTGTGCAAGCCTACGAATGAGTAGTCACCCATACCTCTCCAGGAACCCCAGTCCAACTTTGCGGGACACCAAGGCACCTCATGCCCTTTCCTTTGTTGTAATGCTTGCATGTCTTGCGCATGTAAGTCAGAAGTCCTTGGCTCCTGCTGCGTCACAATGACCCGACACGCCATGGGGTCAACAGTTTGGCCGTTGAGCATCTCGGATGTCTTTTCTCTTTCCCCGAATTATAGATAGGGGTCGGGGAACGCTTCCTATGGTGGGTACCCGTGGGCTCTAAAGGATGGATCGTCGCTAGGATCCGGGGTAACCTGGGGCGAGTAAGGGGTGTTAGTGAAATCCCGGCCGCGGATCGATGGGGTTCCCAACACTTACATGAAGTCTCTGGCATATCTTTGACACATATCTTGTCACGCTAATACAATCTCCGGGAGTGTAGAGCCCGGTAATTACCTGCGATCTCTTATGGAAACCTCGCATGCGCGAAACACCCCAAGCCAAATTCGACTACAGGCGATTCAAGAGTTTCTTTCGTCAGTGAACAAATAGCTTGGTACATACCAAAGACATCTAGGCGGTCAGGGTCTTGCAATCATTGCTACTCTGGGAACGATCGACAAGTGGACGGGCGAGCCACCTCTGTACGACATGAGTTCCAACTCAACCACGAATCCAGGCCCCTGCCACCTGGCCCCAGAGACGGCTATCTGCTTCAACAAGGCTTCCAATGAACTTTCAATAACTGACCGCTCATCCTTGACCGCAATTTCGGGTGCCAAGATTTCTTCTCTGCTGTGATCCCGTGGGGAATCCTCCGGTGGCAAGGGTTCCACAGCGCGCGCGTTCCAGTGACACCACATGCATGTGGACGTGGCACCGGGGAATTTCAAGAGTTTGGAATGAGGGATGGTAGGTCTGGGTGGGACTGGGGACGGGACGGGACGGGTTGTTGCGATTGGAGATGGCGGTCGGGGGATTTGTCAGGGGCGGCCACGGGGGAATCTGGTACTACTCGCCGGTTTCTCTGTAAGCCCTAGACTGTGTCCTTTACTGTTGGAATCCTTGGATCTTTGCCGTAGGAATATGGAATAGGGTGAACGAGCTGTGGAGATGAGTTCGAGGGTGAGGCAGGCTGCCGAGAGGGAGGAATCGTCAACAGGGAGGAACGAGACAAGTCTGGGAGTGCCTCAGGCTTCAAAAAAGCGATAAATAAATCATAATGAGCCACAGCAAAATTTTAAAAATGTCAAAATTGACGAAATAAAATCAAACAAGGTGTCGAGCCAGGAGATCACAGTTGCACGATATTGAAGGTGCAGTATCGGAGAAAGTTAAAGTCAAGAACGCTATAGTGGAGACAACGCGGCTACAGAAGCTCAAAGAGAGTTGGAGGCGCTGAAAGTGCCAGGGTCCAGGGGGGCCTAACGTCAATGGTCCGGATGTCTTACCCGTGCCGCCATCGAACCTACCTTGTGGAACCCTTGTACCCAGGTACCTCGCCCTCTGTCTTTTTCTCCCGCACAGCACAGACACAGACAAACAACCTCAGAGGGCAAGCAAGCCAACTTTTCACTCCTTTGTTCGGACGCCACCGTCTCTATCTCCAGTATATCCTCTCTCGAGACAAGATGCCGGGCATTCTTCCTATCAATGACCTGCCCCGGCTCGTCTCGGCCGCTTTCTCCCGCGCCCTTGCCCAGAAGGAGCTCACGTTCTACTCCACCGAGGTGACCGTCTTGACCCTTGGCGGGGTCCCTGTAAGTATCGTCCCCCTGTTACATGACATACATGATATCCATTCATGGATGACATACATGTTCCCGTGTGAACCTTGCAGGTACTAACTTCTTTCCAGTTCCAAGTGCGCTTCGCTCCTGGTCTCTCACGAAAGCCTGAGCCCGGTGCCGCTCCCGCTGCTTCCCAGCCAGCTGCCCGACCCGAGGCCGACCCCGTCCTCAAAGCCGAAGAGGAAGCGATCAAGCGTCAGGCCAGGAAAGCTCGCATGCTTGCCAACGATGTCTTCCAGAATCCTCCCGCAGCTCTCCGTATCTCAGACCTCGGTCCTTCCCACTACCTTGTCCTCAACAAGTTCGCTATCGCAGCTGAGCACTTCATCCTTGCCACCAATGAATTCAAGGACCAAGACCATCTACTGGAGAAAGATGACTTTGCCGCCATTCGTGCTTGCATTGATGCATATGACAACCCTGACGGCGGCGACGGACTATTCACTTTCTTTAACAGTGGCGAGTTCTCAGGTGCCAGCCAGGCACACCGGCACGTTCAGATGATCCCCATCTCGCGAATGAAGGATAGACTCGAACCAGACTCCCCTTGGTCCGTCGTTGCTGATATGCTCACTGTCAAGGACAAACAGTTTGGAACCATTACAGCTCATCTTCCTTTCACCGTCGTCGCCCGCAATATCTCCGGCATGGATTCTGACCAGCTGCACCGTACATACCTCGACATGTACCAAAAAGGCTGTATGGTTGAAGCTACCGTCACCCTACATCCAAAGCATGAGATCGAGCCCCCCCTTGAGGGTCCATCACGCATCAGCTACAACCTAGCCATGACCAAGGACACCATGGTTCTCCTGCCTCGCCTATCCGACAAGATTCATCTCGAAGACGCAGAAGGAAAGCCTCTCGGCGTCAAGCTTTCTGTCAACGGTACCATCCTGGCTGGCACCGTCCTGGTGAAAGAAGAACACGACTACAGGGTCATCCAGAAGTTCCCTCGCGCTCTCAAGCGTGGTCTTGAGCGCATTGGTGTTCCGTCTTACCTCTACCCTGGTCCCCTGTCCCTTTAGAAGCGGTCTCGGCCGGCTCAGTCTAGGTGAATGGAAGGTGATTCTTTACAGGTTGTTTATAACTGATACTGGAATTTACTGCTGGTCCAATGAATCTCAGGGGGTGGGCTTCATGTATGTACGAATGGATATGGATCACAGCTTGCATCATGTTTGACAATTCAAAGATCTACTCAGTTTGATGCGTGCTCTCTTCACATGCCTGTCCTTGAATACTCGTAGCCCCTCGATGGGAATAGAAAGGTCAGCTGGACTGTACGGACTCGACCTCTATCAAAAGCCCAGATGCCGTTCCAGCCGGCAAGCCTCCAAAGACTTTTCAGCATGTGCTGAATTCTGCAATGTTCATCTACACGTGATCTTGCCCTCACTCGCTTGGAGGGCCGCACCACAAGATGCATTTTGGTGATGAGGCACTGGGTGGGAGCCTGGCGAGGGGCCGCAAATTCACCCCAGTGCAGTTTGCGACCACAAACGCCTTTATTGTAGATGAAAACAACATGATAGAATTCAGTTTACTGTTTCATTGCTTGATGCACAAGATGAAAGAGTCAAACCATAAAAGCGTTGATTTATCGTCGAGTGTCGGGGCGCCATGTTTGCGAATTCCCTCGTGCAACACCAACATCCTACGATCACCACCAACATTGACAACAAAGAAACAAGTCACAATTCAAGCAGATATCAATCAAATACCAAGTGTGATGTGAAAAATCAAATTCATATAACTAGCGGCAACCTGTTCATCCTTGGGTACCATGCCCTGAAGCTATCTGTGGTTGACTCTTCTACTCGGAACCTTGCCCTGAACCTTTCGAGAGAACAACGAAGATGCTATCGAATACATGATGAACCTGTGTGCCATTCCATTCCATTTCCCTTGAACTTTTGTGTGAAGACCATGAACCATTACCATGAAGAAAAGAAAGAAAACCATTAGAGAACATGAAGAGCAAATTGCAAACGTGAAAAAGTCAGATCCTTGTGAGCCACCATGTCCTTTTTTTTTGTGTGTTTTGTAGAGAAGCAAGTGGAGTGTTGGGGTATCAACTCGTTAGTCGTGAAGAATCGTTACCAGTATCGTGAAGAGCCATGTAGAGAAGTTGTTGTTGTTTCGAGTGCCACGAGCGATGACAAGTGTCAAGCTGGTATGCGCTCTACGGCTGCTGCTGGAGGCTTCTCCACTTTCGGGAACAAGTACCGGCACCGAAGGGATAGCTGGCACCATACTGGATCATCTCCTGAGCGATCTGTCCCCAGAGAGGTCGAACTGATCCGGGGATGGTGTTGTTGTTCCCGTGCCATCGAATGGTCAGCGCTCGAAGGAGGTCGCACTGTAGAGGTGAGATGGTTAGTACAAGTCAAATGGCAGTTCAAGGCGGATATGACTTACATCTCTTTGAGTCCACTTGGGCTTGCGGACACGCTGAAAGGCAGGCTTGGTGAGCGCACGGAACTTGCCCCGGAGGGTGGGTTCTTTCTCAGTGAATCCACCAGCCTTCATGATTTCCTTGTAGGTGAAACCCTTCTGACGGCAAGTGACCAGGTACCTGTCACGAGAGTCCTGAGTGTGGTCGGGAGGAGGGATGTCGTAGATTTCCTTGCGGACATGGTACTCGCGGGTAGGCTTGGGGGTCTCGGGCTCTTCGGGAAGAGTGTCGTCAGAGTCGTCAAGCTGCTCGGGCTCGTCGATGTCCATCTCCTGGTCAGCCATCATGCCGGTCTGGTTGGTGAGGAGGCCCTCCTGCTTGACTCGGAGGTTGTGCTGGAGCGTGCGCATGACATGAGTAAGTTGGTCGATAGGAAGTTGACTGAGGTAAGCAAGAGCTTCGTAAGTCTCCGTGGGGACAGTAGCTTCCTTGAGACCGGTGGGAACCTGGAGGTCAGCGGGTTCACCTTCAGCGTCGACGTCGTTGTGAGCAGCCTCGACGTGAGCGTGCTGGATGGGAACCTGAGCTTGCTCAACCTTGGGGATCTCGGTGTTGAAATCCATGTTGGCGGTCTGGGCAACGAAATCGAATTGCTGGGGTGGGACTTGTTCAACCTTGGGCATCTCGGCAGGGAGAGCCATGTCGGCAGTCTGGTTGGCAAAGAGGGTGAAGTTGTCGACGGTGGGATCGGGGTAAACGGAATCAAAGACACCGTTGTCCTGGAGACCCTGGGCAAGGGGTTCGTAGACAATGGGTTCCTGGGCAATGGGTTCCTGAGCGAAAAGAGGGATGACAGACTGGATTTCCTGCTCGACCTGAGGTGGTGGTCAGATATCAAAGTCATGTAAGGATGATAGGTGAAGCCGAAGACAGGAGAAGAGACAACGGTAGAAGAGGGTAAAGGGTCAAGACGAAAAGAAGAAAAGATGGAGACGAGAAAAAGAGAAGAGGATACATACCAGGCGACCGAGGAATCGGATCTGAAGCTCAGGGGGGAAGTCGAACGACCCAGGGTTGAAACCCAGGCGGCGCGCGTGCTTATGCTCAGCAACCTTTTCCTCCAAGTAGTTTCGCACCGCCTGTTCGGTGACATGGCCGAGGAGGGGCGCGGTCATCATGGACGACATGTTGGCAGCGGTAGGATAGAGGTTGTCGTAGACGTAGTGTTGTTGTTGTTGATGTTGACCGACACAAGGTGCGGACAAAGGGTGGTGGTAATCTGCAAAGTGCCAGAGCGTCAGTATGCAACAGAGGTTTGCATTCAAAGAAGAAGACAAAGGTAAAAGAAGAAGAAGAATATCAGAAGGGGTGGTGGTGGTGGGTGGTGAACATACTTGAAGTTGTCGATGCGTCGTAGCGAAAGAAGTTTGAAGAAGACTTGTCACTTGGATAAGGAACAAATCTAGAAGAAGATGGTGGTGTTGTGAAGTTGTAAGGAAAAGGGAAGAAGATGTCAGAAGATGGAGGGGGTTTATATACTGGCGCCAGAGGGTCTCCTCCGGCGAACGACTCTTCGTCTTGATCAAAACGGTTAAAAAACATTCTGATAAGAATCTGAGAAATGTCCCAAAATGGAAGCCCTTGATCGTTCTGCAATGTGAGGAACGGTGGACACGGTTCAGGAAACGCTATGCCGCACTGTGTCCGCAGAGGTTGGGCTAGGGCCAATCAATGGGAGTGACGTCGAGGTTGACGGGACGATGGGGGGGACCAGAAGGTTCCTCAGGCGCAAAACAGGGGTCTATGCCTATTCTGGAGAATTTGGCAACGAGCAGGGACTGAAATCTGAAGAGGATCTGAGAAGGATCTGAAGTGTGAAGTGAGGTGGTGCATTCCCCTTCGATATCTGGGGGGGACATGCCCGTCTGATATACTTCCTCGTCAGCCACGCCAGGACCAATTCCCCTTCTCTCGAGCACGTAACATCTTCTCCCCTGACCTGCAGTTCCTCGAAAGGCTATTACAGGGTCGTATTTCCCTCTTCCCGTGGTGGAGTGATATCCGGGGCAGACGCTCGTTCGCCCATTTGGCCTGCATGTTTTTTTTTCCTCCCAAGTATCTACGTACCTCCCCTCCCTCCCGTGCAGCATCGCAACCAGGTGCATATCGCTCTTGAAAATCACCCCCTGTAGATTAAATTCCTACTTTTGCTTGCTTGCCCTCCCGTGGCGCTGGCCCCATGAGGAATATCAACGTCCAAATCGATCCATGTGCATTCAGGCCCTGTCATATGCGAACTCAAGCCACACGGGGTAAGAGACAAAAGTTACTAGGGAGTGGCCAGCTTTAATGTCTTGGCATGCCACTCGGCATAATAGTTGA
>NKCJ01000540.1:0-25795 GCA_003947015.1 Fusarium sp. AF-6 | reverse complement strand
GGCTCGGACAAGTGTATAATAGACCGCCCCTTGACCGTGCATCAAGCTTTTCCTAACAACCTTACCAGAGGAACAGACCGGCAAATATATCCTCTCGCGGGAAACGGAAAGATGGCATCTTGCACTATGAGGCTCATCTTTCCATTATTAAGTTTCTATGGCTGCAGAAGGTTAACTCTCTATCTTCGGTCGTTACGGTGTTTCACAGCGTTGGGTTTTAATGCTACTACGTGTTATTAAGTGTATTCTTTGATCTTGTGCACGGCCACGTGTCACTGAAAAAAAATCAATCAATTAATTAATCCGTAATTATGGGAACACGTGGTTAAAAAGGTGTTTGAAGACAGTCGGGAAACACGGCGGTGATGATGCAACTTGTTGTGCTAATGGGACGATCAAGACGGAGTATTCCGATAATTTAAGGATGCACAATTCATCTTTGGCTTGGGGTAACAAAACATGAATCATAAGCGGGCATAAAAAAGGCGCGCTTCGGTAGTACAGTACCCACGCACGAATCATGAACGGCGAGGCTTTCCGTCCAGTTGCATGTTCTGTTCGCTTAGCGGTGTGTACCGTGCCGCCTCGGTTATGGTTGGACGTACATAGTACGTTACGTGGTGAAATGCCTCAGTCCTCTCTGCATGCATGCATTCAAAAGGATGTACAAGAAGTAAAACAATTCTGCGGTGTGAGTCTTGAGCGTCCATCATAGGCTCAACAGAAGACCAGAGAGCCAGGATGTTAGACCCTTGTCCCACTAGAGCTCCGCCTAAAGCGGAGTCGCTTCAGCCGCTGAAAACAGAATGGTTAAGGGGGTTGACTTTGCTAGCTCATTTAATTTTTTTTTTCTCCGACTTGGACCCTTTACGTTGCCGCCAAGGAGAGTTACTCAAACTGTCAGCTGCTCTCGTCCTTGAAGCTCGTTCCCTCCCTTTCTCATACGACTGTGATGCCATGAGAACAGCGCTGGCACGTCTACACTAACTACACCCCGCTGTCAGCTACTGCTCACAGACCACCGCTATGGACAAGTACATTGTTTTCGACAGGCAGCTCACCAAGGCGGATTTGGTGGTGCTGCAGAGCCTCACCGGGGACTTGAGGGAGCACACACGGAGAGAAGACGGAGATGGTGCTGCCAAGGCCAATGGCAAGACCTTGGATGATGCCAACGCCAAGTCATCGAATGACGGCACATCATCAAATCAGCATGGTGCGTACTCTCTGTCGATCCCCTCCATCACCCACATACAGCTATTGACAAGTCGCTTACCCCCTATCAGCCAAGCAGCTCTCATACGAAGATGCTGTGCGTCATCTTCAGGCAATGAATGACCCTCATGACGCTCATTTTGAGCCGACAATCATGAACAATCTGGATCTTGACCAGATCAAGCTGCCTCCTATTCTGGACAAGCTTCTTCTACGCCCTTACATCCGCATTGCGCGCTCCCTCGTGCGCGTGGAGACGGATGTGATCATGCTAACACATCTTCTGCTCTACGTCTTCACTTCCATCCCCAGCGCTATTTACCTCTTCTACAACTTCACTTGGATTCATGGCGTTTTGCATTTTCTCATGCAGTTCTCCTATATGGGGACCTACACTCTCATGATGCATCAGCATATTCATATGCGCGGCATCCTCCACAAGCGCCTTGCCCTCTTTGATCACCTTTTCCCATACATCCTCGATCCTCTCATGGGCCATACGTGGAACTCATACTTCTACCATCACGTCAAGCATCACCATATCGAAGGAAACGGACCTAACGATCTGTCTTCGACAATCCGATACCAGAGAGACAGCCTTCTTCACTTCTTGCATTACACAGGAAGATTCTTCTTCTTTATCTGGGCTGAGCTCCCCTACTACTTCATTCGCAAGGGCAGAATCTCGCTGGCCTTCAAGGCGGCGTTCTGGGAACTTTCGACTTATACTTCGCTTTACACACTCTATCGCATTAATCCACGGGCCACTACCTTTGTTTTCCTCATTCCTCTGTTCCTTCTCCGACTTGGCTTGATGGCTGGCAACTGGGGACAACATGCATTTGTCGATGCAGATGAGCCAGATTCTGATTATCGATCAAGTATCACACTCATTGATGTTGCTGTGAGTTTCTTTTCGCCTGCCCACTCATGTTTTCCGTGCTAACCTTGTTATAGAGCAACCGACATTGCTTCAACGACGGATATCACACCTCTCACCACCTCAACCCTATGCGTCATTGGCGTGAACACCCAGTCTCCTTCTTGAAAACCAAGCACATCTACGCTTCACAGCAAGCCCTGGTCTTTCACGATATCGATTATCTCATGGTCACTGTGAGGCTATTGATGAAGGATTATAAGCGACTGGCAGAGTGCTTGGTGCCCATTGGTAGCCAAATCTCACTGAATATGGATGAACGCGTGAAGCTTCTGCAAAGACACACTCGAAGATTCTCCGAGGAGGAGATCAAGCAAAAGTTCAAGACACCTTAGTCTTGAAAGAGTGTGGATAGCGTCATCAAACGTCAATCTGGACAATTCACCAGCATTCTCTCAACTGCACTTACTGAGTTTACGCATTCTGGCAATGTTTCATTTGATACCTGTTCATATTATATGAAGCCTTCCAACTGAGGAGCATTCTACCATACATCAATCAAGGGATAGGCAAGGGGTGGAAGCATAGGAAAAGAAGGCGGATTGTTCTACAGTACAAGGCTAAATTGCCTTCCTACATACTTTTTGTAATAACCGCATTAAACACATATTTTCCATCACTTTTAAACCCTCGCGCGGCATGTCCGAGTAAAACGTGTGGTGCTAGATCTATTCTGCATAGCTATCAGAGGAAAAGGGTTGGAGATGGAACCGAGCCATACCAATCTCGTAACCTGGTTCAAGGCACTTCTGCTCTCATTCAGGAGCACAGTTTTCTACACAAGACTATCAACCAGGCAAACGACACACAACAGAGGAGCCCAGTCCGTTGTGGTGACAGCACATACAAAGAATCTCCTCGAATACCCTGTCATTGGCATTGTCGGTCACAACCCAATGGCCTTTTCCGTCATCTCCGTTCTCTTGTGACCAGAACTCCTTGGCCACGGGCTTCTGTAACCACCTATTCGTCCACGGGTACCGAACTCCACCCCCTGACCCGCTTGAGATAGTCAATTTAAGATGCTGCAGTTTGCTTTGAGTGACAAACGTGTCCAAGGTATTGAGTAGAGCGTGACAGTCCAGAAAGCATGGAAGGCCGATCTCGATCTTGAGAGCGAGGTAAAGCCGGAGGGTGTTCGGAAATGCAGACCTGAGTATGGACAGCATAGACTCCAAAGGATCTAGCTGGAGCAAATACTTTTCGTTCTTCATCGCCCCTAGCTCTAGGGGCAATACGATCTCCAGTGATGAGATACTAGCAAGCCTAGCAGGGAGCAGGAGTTGCGGTAGACGGCCTAGAAACTCCTGGGTTGAGATGTGAAAAGTGTTTGCCCCATAGAGAACCGCGATGCCTTCCGCGTATCTATCATCCAGCCAAGTCAGCAGGAATTTCTATCAAGAATGCAACTGGGCATTTGTTTGCACAACTTACGCCTGTCTAGAGGCTAAGAGCCACCCCATTACACCGATCAAGCACTTCGATGGTGACTCTCCAGGCCAGAACTCGCAATTTTGCCCGAACCCATCAAGGCATTTGTCATCTACGGCATCTGGCTCACTCGCATAGATCTCGGTTATAGTATGTAATGAAGGTTCAAGGCGACCGGGTCGACAACGATGACATATGCTGCTTCGCCAGCGCCAGCGTTTTGGCTTGTGGTAGTCTGGCTCCCATTTCCAAGGCCCTTTCATGTAATCATGGGGCCATGCTGAAGCACGCCAGTATGGAAAGGGAGTCATTGGGTGGTCGAAAGAAAGGTCCATGTGCAGAGTGCGGTCGCCGAATGCCAACACGAGGATCTCATGCCGTATCTCTGCAGGTAGCTTGCTGAAGAATGGAGAGGCTTGGGTGAGGTCCTCGTGAGAAACCGAGGGGGTCAAAGCATGATGCCGTCGCTCGGGGAGATAGGGAGGAATTTTATTCTTGCCTCGAACAACGTCGAGCCTGGATTGAAGCCAGCCGCCGAGTTTCGATTTCATGATGAATCGTGGATGATGAATTATGAATGATGAGTAGCCTCTGAAGATGACAGGAAAGTGATCTGACAACTGGTTCTAGGCAGCGAAGCGTGGATGTAAGAATGGGGTTATTGAAGCTCGTATAAAGGATGATCCTTGCTTCAGTTCTATATTAAGAACTCGCAATGCTCGCCCTTCCTGTCCTTGCAAGGATATAAAGCCAGTCATACAGGCAGAAACAAACGGATTAGCATTAATCCGGCCTGATATTCCTTGTCATGTTTATGCAAGCATAACCCATGCATACCAATTCTCATTATTTATGTCCACAAGAGGTGGGTGCCAGGTTATGTTCCTTATTGTCTACCTACTTGACATAATTATCCTATCCTCTCCCTCTTTTATTACTTTCGACCTTGTTAGGCGAATGAATTCAGCCAATATTTAATCATCTGACGCCTATCGCTCGTGGTGGGACATCCACGTTCATTTACCGTAGCATCAGCGAGAGCTACCCTACTGTCTGGATTCTCTCAACGATCGCAGCTTCACGAGAGCTATATGGCCTTCGGAGACTAAACAGAGAAAATTATTGATTTCGTAAAAGTCACGCCGCTGCTACTTTCATCCGTTCACATTTGCGGCAACGCTATAGCCCTCGTTGTGGACGAAATGGGGGGGTAATAGGGGCATGTTTCACTCTCACGAAAGGATTGATGTTGATAGTTCAAGCAGTCATCAAATTTTGAAACCGCTCCAATCAAAGCCTTTCATCTGTGGATAAAAGGCGGCTTGCTTCAAGCATCTCCTTTGGAGACCTTCTCGATCCAGCTGCGTCGCAACTGGGAAGAACTCCCAGTCAGAGTGTCTTTTATTTTTATTTTTATTTTCTCCTAGAAGGAAAATGATCAGTCTGGCACGAGATTCCTCCTGATCAAGGATTCTAATGTGTCATGAAGGGAAGGAGTTTTAAGTTCACTTCATTAGACATGTATTGTGGTGGGGTAGGCTGTCGGACTTTGGAAAACTGCTGTTTTCCGTGAACCACAAACACCCAGTGAGAGCGTAATTACGAGCCCAATTACTCAGCCAGTAAAATAAAAGACCCATGCTTACCATTTTCTTAATCTAACGCTTGGTTTTAGGGAGCCATTGTGCCCTCGGGCCAATGACGAGTGAAGAAGCCGTATGGAGGTATCGGAGTTAAGATGGAGACAACAACGACGGCTTGGTAATTCAGCATACCAAAAGAGGTAAACAGGGATGCTTCATAGGATATAGATTTAGTTAAAAGAAGTGTGATAGATCATAGTTTAACAGATCAACCAACAAGCAACATGATGTCGATTCACCTTTTGTCACTTCTGCTGGCAGCTGTCGCAACTACGGCGGCGCCATCCGCTCAACATCACGTTTCACCAGTTGCAGTAAACACAAGCTCTGGCATCTTTGCACCATTTTATATAGATTCTCAACCAAAGGTTGCTTCTTTCCTGGACATTCCCTACGCCGAGAGCCCCGTTGGGTCTCTTCGATTTGCAACCCCAGTTGCGAGGAGACACCCGGGGAATGAGGTCATCAAAGCGACCAAGTTGCCCGCTGGTTGCTTCCAATATGTTGCTCCGAATCTTAGAGGCACCATAACAGACGGTCCCGTCACTTCTGCATCATTTCAACGAGGAGATTACTCCAACACAACTGAAGACTGCCTTCGACTCTCTGTGTTTGCACCCAAGAGGGCAGTCGAGGAGAGAACATCGACAGCCTCTACATCCCACGACGCCTTACCTGTCATAGTTTGGATTCACGGCGGAGGCTATAGCTTTGGAGGCACCAACGTTCCTTACCAGCTCGCCCCTAACTGGATTCAACGCAGCCAGAGACATATAGTTGTCCAAGTTCAGTACCGACTCAACCTCCTAGGTCTGCCTAATGCTGCTGGACTGGCCAAAGACGGAAAGAACTTAAACTTGTCTTTCCTTGACCAGCGTCTCGCGGTCGAGTGGGTGCGGGACAATATCGCTCAGTTCGGTGGCGATCCCACCCGCATCAGTCTCTGGGGAGAAAGCGCTGGAGCGTACTCGGTGGACAGCTATCTGTTTTCATGGCCTCAAGATCCCATTGTCAAGGGCATTATTGCCGACTCTGGAAACGCAGTGGCCATTGAAAGCATCTTGGCTAATTCCAGCGATCACAGTACATTCTCAGTGGCTGCGAGCCGTCTTGGATGTGGTAGTTTGTCACCCAAGAAGGAGCTAGAGTGTATGCGCAAGGTGCCTGAATCCAAGATCAAGGAATACTTGCAAGCAGACATTGGCCATGGAGGTGCCGCCGATGATGGACTGGTGTTTGGAACCATTGCGGACAACGTCACCATCTTTTCCAATTACACTGAGAGAATCGGAAAGGACACGTCCAAGTATCCCGCTCACATCCCCATGTTGATCGGTACCAACACCAACGAAGGAGCTGCAGTCGTCCCATATAACTTCGAAGGGAGTGAAACGGCGACTGAAATACCTAGCGACCTGGCCAAGATAGCCCAGGGTTTTGGACTGAATCTCCAATGCACCACACTGAAGGAAGTCAAGCTTCGGTCAAAGGCTGGCGCAACAACATACCAATACCTTTACGCTGGCAACTTTACCAACATTTCACCTCTACCATGGCTAGGGGCGTACCACACCGCCGAGCTGCCTCTAGTCTTTGGTACCTACGAAGTTGACGGGCCATCAACTCCCTTTCAAAGACGCGTCAGTCAGCGAATGCAGGACCTGTATGTCAAGTTTGCCATCGATCCAGCACATGGACTGCAAGAGGCTGGGTGGAAACCGGCAACGGAAGAGTTGGAGAGGTCTAGGATCGTTGAGTGGGGTGCAAATGGAAAGGTTGAGCAAGCGTTGAGTGCTAAGGGCCTCCGGGATGAGTGTATCAAGAATGGCTTCGTTGTGTAGATCTCTACGGGCTAAAGCCAATATGGGTATCCAGCTCTACATTTAGCAGTCAAGACCGAAATGTACTACCCCGCAACTCTTTACTTGTGCTCTCTCGTGATACTCTTGAACCCATCGTCACCTTCCTATCTAGTATACGGAAGTCTGGCTCGGCCCAGTGTGGTCCTTTGAAACAAAGACTCCAGGGGTTTGTCGATAGGGCCTCGAAAATCTTGCCAGAAATGGCTCGATATGGCCGTCTATAGCCTTAAAGTTATTTCTCCGCTGTCGGGAGAACTGCCCATCTGAAAGTGTTTCACCGAGAACCAGGATCTTCCACCAATGGCCAGTTTTTTGCCAAGAGTTGATCCCGGTTAGGTATTAATTAGTCCGAAGTCTATTCTGGGCGATCTCTATCGACCGTCAACTCGGTTTCAATGGCACAGGAGAGAATAAGTATGACTATTCGGAAGGCTGTTGACCGAGGCACCCGTATATCACCAAGACATACGATATGTTCCATGCCCATGAACATGAGTGAGAGCTGAGAATTTGGATGATTAATTAATGGCTTTGCAGGGAGTTAAGCCAGGGTTCTCGTTTTATAGACCCCAAATGGATATTCATTGGTGACCGCCATTATGGCCGATGGAGTGATGGCCATGGTCGTTACTGGCGCGATTGTAGGCATGCGGAATTGTGTAGCATCAACGGAAGAACCGTGACCTCAACAGGGTTGCATCACCAAGAGGAGGCAGGGATCGCATCAACCTGACACAGGTAGTCCCGCAAGGGCCAATCGGAGCTATGACGGTAGTTATTCCACACGAGCGGATGAAACGAAGAAATGAAAAGGGATAAGATCGAAGGCCGGTAATGCAGTTGCAGGGGGCTTTAAACATGATATAAGTAAGAACGAGGCCGGAGTGAAACAAGTTTATCACTACGTCTCTCAGACGAAGAATACAGTTAGACCTCAACTGCTATATCAGCTTTCACACTTCATCTATTCTCATAATTCGTCATTTTCCAGTGTCACCGACTTAACATCTCAACCTATAATCCTGATATCCAACAAGCACACAAAATGCGTTTCTCTCTCCTCACTGTTGTTGTGGCCTACGCCTCAACTGCCTCAGCAGCCTTGAACTGGTCATTGCAGAAGGCCTCTAACCCTACATCGGATCAAACCGATGCGTACGGTCGAATTGAGGAGGCCATGCGTCGCGCCGTGGCACGATATTCGCGCTTCACCGACGCCAGCAAGACCATCCGCGTCTACTACGCCCCCGGCGTTCCCACTGCCGAAGCAAACTACAACGGCGATCTGCGCTTCGGTTCAAACCGGGCTTACATGACTGAGCGGACGGCAATGCACGAAATTGCTCACACCCTGGGTGTTGGACAGACAGCTGCCTTTGACCGAAACTGCGCGGCCAACAACTGGCCTTCTGCAAACCGTCTCCTTCAGTCTTTCGACGGCGCAAATGCCCGCATTAGCTGCGGCGGTGGTCACTTTTGGCCATATGGTCTCAACTATGACAACGAGTGGAGCGAGACCAACGCGAACCGACATGTTCAAATGATCGATGCTATGCTGGCTGATGGAATGTAAGAGGGCTAGGCGTAGCTGGTACGACGGAGGTTGGGATTGAACATGAATGAATGACTTGAATTATTTCGAATGCACATTATTCAACACGATACTACATTGAAACATCGAGTGCACTGCCTTATGTGAATGGCCACCTTGATAAATTTGTGGCGAGACTCTCGCATCAGCCTATGTGGAAAGGGTCGGCAACCCAGTTCTAGAAATGAAGACACAAAGAGGACAGGCTTTCATAGAGACTAGTGCAAAGTACCAAGGATCGATATGACTTTGGGTTTGTCCATAGTTATAGAGCCATGGGCACCAAGACGAGTAATGGATACTCTTTTATTGGGCTCTTGAAAGCATCTGCAGATTCCAGATGCATCTTCGAGGCATTAACTATCTAGCGGAGTAGTATTATAAGTCTAATATGCAACCGGTTAGGCCAGAAACTTGTGCAGGCAGGCAACCATCGATTGCATTGACGTTACACTGCCCACAAAATGATTCCTCATCATGCTGACTGGAAGATAAATTAGCTGCCTAGCCGTAGAATCTTCCATGGTATAAAATCCATACGCCCAAACGCATGTTTGTTGTTCTTCAACGATACAAAATCTCATTCTAGATCCTCCTCCGAGTCCCCTCACCCTCCACGACTCGCAATGGACATCTCGCACAACGAGAGCGTCGATGAGGTACCAACCCGACACTCCAACATAGATGCATTAGCCACAGAGGAGCTATCCAAGTTTCTTGATCGGCAAAGAAATACATATCTGGAAGATAATTTTAGGCAAGAGAAGGGGCGCTCGAAGATACAACTGGCTACTCGACTTCTTTCTTTGGACACGACCATCAGCAATAGGAGTTCCAGTATTCCCAAAGAGATTCCGGACAAGACTATCGGATTTCGCAAGATTGGATTCGGACAATGCGGCCTCGTTTTTGAATGGCCTGGCCGAGAGATGGTCGTTAAAGTGGCTAGACCGGGCTTCCAGGACGCCCTTTGGGTTGATCATGAAGCCCATAAAGCCGTTTATTCTGCCTTCTTGGAACAGGATAATGCTCCTAGGTGTCGAGTTCCATGGTTATACTGTCACATATCAAAGGATGACCAGTGGTGGCAGGAAAACAAACGGCTGTTCATGGACCAGCACGACGATTTTCCCTTTCCATCTCCTGCACTCACTTCAGAGCACATCCTTCCACTGGCTGGAGTTGTACGAGAAATATTGATCGAGAAGTATTGCCCTCAAAGCATGCAACAAGCCGCACTGGAGAACCCCCTAAATCGCGACTGTCTGGCACGGGTCTACCTTGGCCGACAACGCTCGCCTCACCAACCTCGACAAGTCAACTTTTCTCTCAGAAACTTCAATCTCTGCCTTGATCAAATGGTAGACCTTGGCCTTCCCGTTTCATCATATGCATCGGCGATTGGAGAAGCACTGGCAGTTGTCCACTGGGCTGCCAACGTGGATGGGTACGATATCGAGTTTGTTCTGGGCAGTGAGACCAGTGTCAAGTCGCAACCGCGGAAAGCACCTTCTCTCCAGTCCACCCAAGAATCCTCTTGGGTTGTAGCTGAAGGACGGAGAAAGACTACTGGGATCTGGGTGCTCGACTTTAACTTGTGTACCAAGTGGGAGGAGAGAATCGGGTGGGAACAACCCGAGGCCCTGGTCGAGCAACTCGTGATGGCGTTTTTCGAGAACGACCCATACTACCCGTTACCACTGATGGATAATGACCTGGGCAAGCAGCTCTGGTCCGTCTTCCGGGACAGTTACACAACCAAGGCGGAAGAGGTTCTAGCAGAGAAGGATGAGAGGCTAAGGGCACTCCCAAATAGATTCATCAATGCCTGCATTGAGAGGGAGCAGCAAAATATCGATAATGGACTAGGACATGGACATCGCCAACATAAGGGGTAAACTTGCCCAACCAACTTGGCTCGGTATCAGGCGTCGAGTGCAAGTGACAAGGGCGTGTCAGAACCACACTCCAGGACAATGAAATAAGTATGACCATTAAGACATCGAAAAATTGCTCTTGTGTTGTACCAGAAGCGAAATCGTTGCAGGATCATGTCTAGAAACGCATGCCTCTCAAAGCACCTCGCATCCGCTCGCATACACAATCATGTGTAGACAACCACATTATCTTAAGCAAACCGGGTCGGCCCGTGTTGAAAGTCATGCCCAATCAAAAGATGACCATTCAATCTCATCGTCTGAGTACTCGTCTAGGATTGCAGCTTCAGGGCGAGATTTGGGGGATGCAGCATCTCGACGATGGCCCACAGATGTGATATTTGGGCCAGCTTCCGGGTTCGCAGCTTTTGCACAGCCTCCCAAAGAAATGATGTCGGGAAAATCCTCCAAGAAAGATATATCTGGGAACTCGTCTGAGGATCCATCATCTGGACGATCTACCGCGGGTGTCGCATCAGGACTGGTTTGAGGCGAGACGGGTTGGGATGGGGGCAAGGATTGGCCTGACTGGTACTCTTCAAGACCCAGGGATAGCTCCTGTGCAAAATTCTCCCTGAAAAAAGCCCCCACTTGCTCATTTCCGCCATTGCTCATTGCGAGGTTCTGAAAGTCACCCTCGAGTTTGAGTCCCTGCAGACTAGTCGCCCTCGACAGGGCGACATAGGCTTGACCCTTCTCGAATTCTCTTGACAAGTTAACAATGACACGATCCATCGTCATCCCTTGACTTTTATGGACAGTCATAGCCCATCCGGCGACTAGCGGGATCTGGGCTCGGCACAGAAGAGAATGGGGCTCCTTGTCTCTGAGAGACGTGACGATACACGTAGGGAAAATAGTGCGCTTCTTGCCATTGTGGAAGCGGACTCGTGGCCATTCCTTCACCCTCTGTCGATCTGCAAACTTTCGGATCTGCTCCTCTCTAAGCTCTGCATGTTTCCCCCTTAGAGCCTGCCAAGGAGGAACACTGTCGGTAGCTTTCGGGAGCTTCTCTTTGTCAAACTTCTCGAAACCGCAAATGATGCCCTGACTTCCATTGCACAGCCCTGCCTTGATGTCAAGGTTGATCTGCAGGACAACGACCATCGCAGGCTTGACAAAAAGCTCTCGCCTCAGGCGATGTTCATCCAAGCCAGCCAGAGTTCCATCACCAAGCCGGCGGAATTTCGCTTCAAGGTGTCGATCCCTTTCCCTGTTCCATCGGTGATCGTCGAAGCATCGATATTGGCGTGGAGGAGCCTTCAGCTTGTTGAATTCGAATATATTAACCTCGTCAACTTCGTCGTTTGTACACAGAAGTGTGGTCGCATTGGTAGTGTCGTTAGGATGGTCCATGAGCACCTTCATCTCGGCTGGAGAGATCGCATTCCCAATTCGGCACTTTTGGAGCATTCGAATAAAGTGCTTGTCGTTCTGGCGATGAATTTCGTTCAAGTGCTTGTGGATGAAGTTGGCTTCCTTCCAGGCAGAGCTCATGAAAGCTCATTTGTTTTTCTCGAGGAACGGGCCATGCTTGTTCGTGCAGTTGAACACCTTGGGAATATACTTTTCTTTCGGGTCATACATCTGCTGCCCACACTCCACGCAGTGTTGGAAGGGATGGACCGGGGGGAGTTGGCAGAAGTCGCCCGTGACGATGAGTTGAACTCCCCCAAAAGGACGGTCTGCATTCCAGGGTTGAGAAACGCCTCTGACTCCTTTCAGGGTCTTGTTGATTCGATCCAGAAAGTTGCACGAGACCATGCTAATCTCGTCAATGATGAGGACATGAGTTTGCCCCAAACGTTTCCTGACATGCTTGCTACCTTTCGGCGCTTTCACCTTCCTCTCATTTGGGGGTTTCTGGTGGTACTCGAGCCACTTTCTTCCGTTGTATGCTAGATCAACGAGATCATCCATACATAGATTGTCATCCTCGGGTGTCCACCCCAGATAGCTCGAGAGTGTCCTGGCACCGACTTGGACAGCCGCTGAACCAGTCGGTGCAGTCACCCAGAAGACTTTGTTAGGGTCCTTTTCCAGTTTTTCCACAATGGCTTTCAAAACAGTGGATTTGCCACAACCAGCCGAGCCGGTGAAGAAAATATTTGGTGGTGGCTTCTGGTCAACAAGGTCGACAATGCTCTGTTGTTCCGCGGAAAGCGTTGGTGCAGCTTCCAGCGGGCCGACGACGTCGTTGGACAGGGCGTTATCGGGGTCTCCACTGTCCTGCTCGGCATTGCCATTCGGCGGAGAGTTGCCAGGGATGTCATCAATGACTTGCTGTGTATCGTCCGGCTGTCTGCCGCTATTGGTCTCAGCAGGTGTGTTCCCAGGCGACAGGCGAGGGCGGGAATGCCCAAAAGTTAAGCTGATCGGATCTGGTGCATCCTGGACTGAACCAGAGGGGATGAGACGGAATGAGGGCCCACATGGTGGTGGTCGAGGCGCGGCTTCATCGTCGACTTCGCGTTTCCTTTTGGTGCTAGAAGTGGGACCAGGGAGGAAACGAGAAATTGGTCCTGAGGATGGTTTCGTAACATCATCAGAAACAGGGGTTAGTTTGCCCGTTGCGGGCCTTGACTGAAGGCGCTTGCGTCTGGGCGGTCGCATAGTTGTAAGTAGCGGCAATCAAAAGCTGGTCCTGTTAGCAGCTCATCTCATTGAAACAGGCTTCGCATTCAAAACCTTACCGGCATGTGGTGTCTAGGGTCAAATAGATGGGTCAAGTTGTTGGTCATGCAGCATCGCTTATTGTCTCTGTTGGGGCATCGCTCGATGAGGAAATGAGACGTGGAACGCGCCGCGTAGTCACGTGGTAAAACAACCCCCTTGAAGCGCGTTAGACAATCATTTAATTTATGCACTCTTTCATTCTTTCATATCTCGGCTTAATTAGAGACTCTATTTTGTCTAGTCTCAAGACCCCATGCTGTCTATCAACCCTCACTGCTCAGCCTTGTCGGACAAAACGATCCTTATGAGACTTAATAAGCTGCGACCGATCCAGCACCTCGCCAGTTGAAGAGCGGATGAAGTCAACCTGCAGCTTCTGAGCATCCACAAACCGAATCGTGGCATAACTAAAGTCATCTGCATATGCAAATGCATTCAATGACGTCTTCTTCCCAACACTACTCAAGCCTTCAATGTTTCCCGCGCCTCCAGCAACAATGTACATCGGCGCCTTTGGGTTGTTCATACCCGAAGGGTCTAGGGTTCCGTTAAACGTAGGATAAAACCTTTGGGAGTTGTGTACGTGCCCGAACACGCCGAGGTCAACACCGTACTTGTAGAAAATGTTCTCGAATGCTTTTTGGCACGGCTTGCATCCGTCGTCTCCCGTTGTGTACCATGGCCGATGTCCTGCGACAACGATCCAGGGAGTGACCTCTCGGTCAACAGATGCGAGATCCGCCTCGAGAAACTGAAATTGCTGGTTTGGACTACCGAAGGGCCCGCTGTTGAGATTGGCGGACCCTCCGGGTGCGTCAGGAGCGTCAGGAAAGTCCGTCTCAGTGTCGATCATAACCACATGGACCATGCCATACTCGAAAGAGAACCAGAAGGGCGGGTTGGCGAGTTGCCTTGCCTTGTTTGCGTTGACTCTCGCAGTGTCATCTGATGACGTCGATACAAATGCTGTAGGCATAGTTCGTCCGAACCTGTTCATGAAGTCGGTAAAGTTCTTCTGGCCCTCTGGGCAAAGAAGGTTCAGCAACGGCACTTCTTCGCAAGCTGCCTCGTGATTTCCAGGGCTGACCATATAGGGCTTCCGGCCGGCGATGGGTGCAAGTTGGTTGTAGAACTCCTCCAGGATGGCTTGATAAGCCTGTTCTCCATGAAGTAAGTTCTTTGGTTTCAGGAACCAGTCGTCGGCATACGCGAGATCACCAGGATGGATGATGAATTCATAGTCGTCTGCCGTGGACGCGAGACGACCAATCGTCGTGTGATTCAGCGAAGGCTGTATGTTGGGAATCACGTCTCTTTTGGACTGGTCCATGTTAATAGTGAATCCATCTTCGCCATAAACGCCCAGGTCAATGATGGCATTGATGGAGAACGGAGTCTTGTCTCCCGCCGTCCGAGGACTGAAGAACTCATCAACAGAGGAATTTTTAGAGGTGATCTTGTAGTAGTAAGTTGTTGCCGGCTTCAGATCAGTGAGCTTCACCGCATTGGTCCAGGTACGAGAGGCAGGATAGGTGATGGAAGTATCCGAGCAAGCCTCTTGGTTAAGCAGCTCTCTCGAAGTGCCATATTTGACGCAGGGGTTGGCTTGCTTGGAATATGTATTCCACCCTATCGTGATACCTTGAAACACTTGTAAGTCTGGGTCCAAGTAGCGTGGTTAATTTACTTACTTTTCGGTCCATCTAGAGCTAGACGTTGCTGAACTGGCGTCGACGAATCTGAGGGTATAGGTGGATAACTGGCCTTTTCCAGAGCGCCCCCTATCAGGAGTGAAAAGGTTACGATGCGATTGAAAGAAGTCATTGTACAGTGCCAACTCTAGGCTTCCTGACTCAACCTCATTTCTCGGACTGTTTCGTGAGTTATATGCAAATCGGACTGATCATCGTCTCAAACACATCGTGTGCCGTGTATCCGGCTTCCTGGTCTAGTCCCGGCAACCTTCCTCTTAAGGACCATGCGCCGTGGTCTTTTTCCACATTTTGAGTAGTTCGACTTGGGATGCACGATGTTGCATGTGAAACTGATAGTCCTCGTGCTTATTCAACGTCGTGTAATTGGTTCATCAAGTCGGTCAACGTTCGTAGCAAATGATCGACCCGACAGGGCCTCATGTTGAGGTTAGTTTACTCATTTTCCTGGGTTAATAGCCCAAGAGCGGTTGAACTGAGAAGCCGTATGTCTTTTTAGCCGACCAAGATGGGCTCGGAGGTCATGTTGAAGCGGAAGAACTCGGCACCCACGTCTTCCTCAACCTTTCTCCTGCTAAGTTACCAGAAAGCGCATGACACTCAGAATTTAGCAAGCAGCGGGGGCTGAAACTCATTGATTCATGAAATGAAATTTTACTGCCCCGACCAACGTGGTACGGGTCAATCACTGGAAGCCAGGTCCAGGATTCTCAGGCCCACTGGTTTTTCGTAGCTGCATCAGAAAGAATTATTTCACTTTTCCACTGTTCCTTAAACATGTTCCGAATTCGCATATTGTAACAAGGAGCTTCTCCGTGTAGTACTCTTGTGTCCAAGACGCCCGAATGAACGAGCAAACGGATGCCTCCATCCTTCTCGGCCCATTGTTTTAAATCTTTACAATATCACGAAAGGGGAGCATTTGCCTCAGTAGCAACAAGGCAAACAAAAGACTTGTAGGAATAGACTTCCAATGATCAAGGCGGGCTATAAGTTGACGTTGGATCCTAGTTTTCGAATCTTGCATAGTATTAGTGGATATGGTTTTGCTAACGCTGTTTGCATTCGTTCAGGTATGTATCAAAGAGATAATATCGAAGACTTCAGATGAGTTAATAGGCATGCGGACACCTAGGGAAAAGACCCGTAGGTTGATTGAAATGTTTCAATAGGAACAAGAAGCTACACGCCCTATTATTGAGCCATTGAAGCCTAGGTATAAGCTTCAGTTGTGTCACGGCTCTGTTACTCCTCTTGAGTTGCTCTGAAGCCCCAGCACCCAGCCTCTTTCGGCCTTTTTGACTAAGAATTCGCAATCCCATACCCACCGCCATTATTACCTGCTTCATTGTTACACCCATACGTCCCACATACAATGGAACCTCCCAGTTCAATGCCCAGCCCCCTTGCACATGACAACAACGAGCGTCCAGGCAAGTCAATTCGACCACAACTTAGGGTCTTTGATAGATATGATTCATGCCATACACCAGCCTCCGATCTATTCACAATTTTTGGTCTATTTCCACTCAATATCTAGATCTCGGTGTCGGTCTCCGGCGCCGAGCACCCCTCCTCCTCCATGGGGATGTGGGGATGGAGGATCGGCACCCCAGCGTAAAGGTGCGGGGAATATCTCGGTTACATGGCGAGGAAAGGTTTTGTCTCGGTCTCTCTTCCTCTTGACTGTTCAATTTCTTTCATCCTTCATCTCAGGACTTGTCAGCATAGGTAGTCATCACGATGTCTTCCCCAACCAACATCGACACCCGCGTCGATATAGCTGATGACCTAGCAGCGGTCGAAAAGGTAACATCAAGCTCTTAGTCAAGCCAGCCAAGCCGTTCGGTTCTAATCTCCGCTTTAGCATGGCTCCGATGGCGGCACAGAGAACGCCACCGCCATCGACCCGAAGCTGCAGAGCTTGCTTCTGCGCAAGCAAGATGCGCGCATCATCCCCTTGGCAGCGGGCATATACTTGCTCTGCTATCTCGACCGTTCCAATATTGGCAATGCCAAGGTCCTTAACTCATCGACCAAGCATGATCTTCTCTCCGAAACCGGCATGTCCAACTTCGACTACACCATCGCACTCATGGTGTTTCTGATTGCCTACGCGCTCTTTGAGGTGCCCTCTAATTACTTCCTTAAGCGCATGAAGCCAAGCCGATGGATCTCTTTCCTCATGTTTTCTTGGGGCACCATTACCATGTGTCTTGGCGCTGCCCACAACTACGGTTCTGTCACAGCTTTGCGGTTTTTGCTTGGCGTTTTCGAAGCAGGCAAGTATTACGCCAATTATATCTCAACTTAAGTCTAATAATTAAATTCAGGTTTATTCCCAGGCTTGGTGTACTACTTGACCTTCTGGTACCGCCCTGAAGAAAGATCTCTCCGTGTTGCGACAATTCTTGCTTCAGCAACGCTTGCTGGTGCATTTGGTGGTGCCATCGCATACGGTGTTGGCCATATGAACCAAGTTAGCGGTTTGTCTGGTTGGCGATGGCTGTTTATCCTTGAAGGTATCCCTTCAGTGGTATCGGCGGTCTTGGTGTGGTTTTGCCTCCCTGATTATCCTGAGACCGCCAAGTGGCTTTCTTTGGAGGAAAAGGATCTTGCAGCTGCCAGACTGGCTGAACAAGGCTCTCACGGTAGCAGTAAATCCATGACCTGGGAAGATGCGAAGTCAACACTCCTGGAATGGAGACTATGGTGCCACTACTTGGTGGGTGCTTGTTTTTCTCAGCTGTCATCGTGCCGTCGCTAATTCGCATAACTATAGATCTACTTTGGCATTTCGGCACCCTTCTCAAGTCTGTCATTGTTTACACCATCAATTACTGCTGGTCTTGGGGTAAGTTGCCACTTGCCTCAGCTTGATAAAAATCTGACCATTTTCAGTTTGCGGACCTCAGGGCTCAGTTGATGACTGTGCCTCCTTATGCAGCGGCATACGTAGTCACACTTCTCGTGTCTTGGTCAGCTGATAGATACAACGCGTTAGTGGCAACACCAAACATTTGTTCCGTGATCGAAGCTGACCCTCCTAGACGCGCCCTCCATTCTGCTGCATTCTCGCTTATTGGAGCTGTAGGCTTCATCGCGTCTGCAGTTCTGCCCGCGAGTTCATATAGTGTAAGTACAATCCTATTTCTATTACTCGTCAACAATACGCTGACTTGATCCAGCCTCGTTATGGATGTCTCATAGTTGCAGCTTGTGGATCGTTCGCTTGTATTCCCCCTCTCCTCGGTTGGCTTTCATCCAACCTGCAATCCACTGCAGCCATCGGCTTGGCGATCGCCTTGAACATTTCTATGGGAGCCCCTGGTCAGATTGTGGGAGTGTGGATTTATAAGGCCGAGGAAGCTAAAAAGGGATATCCGACTGGCCACTGGACTAATGCCGGGTTACTCTTGTTCGTGTCCGTGGGCTGCATTGGGATGCATTTTTACTACGTATGGAGGAACAGGCGTGCGGGTGTCGGCGACACAATCTTCAAGTACTAAGGTGTGCAAGACTTGGATATCTTGTAGAAGGGGCTGTACGCCATGTGCCACATACTAGATCAATAGGTGGCTATGGGTTAGATCATCTATCCCGACATCGTTCCAAACAACCGATGTGCCCATCATTGAATGACTACTGTCAGAAAAACTAGGCATTATAATTGACGGTGTTGTTCAGATTGCTACGGTCATCCTTCTCATCCTCGGGGTCCCTCGTGACAAGCCAAACCATACAGTCAACTCTCGTGAACTAAGACATCCCTCCCTTATGCTTAAGAGTTTATTTTTTACCTTACTTCATGGTATGCGAGAGATGATCGGTCTTGTGCTCCTGTGAGCGCCCGTTGGAACCTATGTCACCAATTCCATATAGTGAATTGACGAGATTGAGTTATATAGACCAGCTTTGCCATATATCAAAGAAATAGAATTAAGCGAATCTAGTGTATTAACTTCCTTGATATTCATTCTGCCATACATGTAATGTGGCTTGCGTTATCAGGCAAGCCCGAGCATATTGTCCACCAGCTGGGCAACCTTCATTGCGTTCAGCTCACAGCCAAGACAACCCCGTGGAGCTTTCTCCATCAGTGGTTGGCGGTAGCAGGAAACCTTCAGCCACTGCACCTCTTGGCCGGCATATCTTACTAAGAAGCCGCAGAAGACGCGTGTCCAAAGGTCACGCCAAGGCCGCAATCAGCTCAATCACCAGACACACAAACATGCAAATTGTCTCCCCTACAGCAGCTCCCGGCATCGCCGAGGTTCCCTGTTCCGTCTCCGCCGTGTGGCCCCTGCGCCCAGCGCCGAGCCACAGCTGATCTTGACCCGATGCCGACGGATCCGGCCGCCAAGTCGTGGCAAAGTGCCGAAATCCGTGGCAATTGTGTCAAACTAAGCTCTTGGACGGGAGCTGCGCCACTTTGACATGAAGGAAGTATGATATCAGCCGAGATTGATACCAAGAAAGAAGACGTACCAGCGCCAAGCTGAAGGTGGCTCTTGGTGGTCAGCTCGTGTTTAAACTTGATGACGACAGCAGCAGCTAGAATATTAAATAGGAACCCGACCCCTCCTTTGTGACGAGCTCAATTTAGTCCCCATACTCATTTACTACGTTATTTCCAATCTCCCTACATCAGTCACAAGTTACCTACTTTACAACATCCAAACAATTTCAGACATGTCGGCTCAGGACTACTACAGCGGTGGAGGTGGAGGACAGCAAGGAGGCTACGGTCAACAAGGCTACAACCAAGACAGCCATGGTCAGCAAGGTCGACAGGATTATGGCCAGCAGCAGGGCTACGGCCAACAACAGGGCTATCCCCAACAAGTAAGTCACATACGCATGATGCCGACATAGAAGAACATGCTAACAGCTCCGCAGCAACAGTACTCACAGGGCTCCGGCTACGGCGGCCCTCAACAGCCCAACTATGACAACCGCGATCAATCCTACAACCAACAACAGGGTGGTTCTTATGGAGGCTCTTCGGCGTACCCTGGCGGTGACCAGGGTCAACCCGGACCCGATGGAGAACGAGGAATTGGTGCAACCCTCGTCGGAGGTGGTGCAGCTGGCTGGGCTGCCCACAAGGCTGGAGGTGGCCTCCTAAGCAGTCTCGCGGGTGCCGCCGCTGGCGCAATTGGCGCGAACTTTATCGAGCACAAGTTCAAGAAGCATAAGAAGGACAAGAAGAACCACAAGGACGGCCGTCCTCGAAACTACTCAGGCGACTCAACAAGCAGCAGTGATTCCGACTCGGATGACGATCGACGTCGCCGTCGTCGTGATGACGACCTTGCCTACGGTGACCGCGGCTACGATAATGATCGCCGCCGTCGTGAGGAAGACAATATGCGCTATGGGGATTCTCGGCGGGATGACTACGATCGACGTGACGACGGTGGCTATGGCGGACATCATCATGGCCAATCAAACTATGGTGGCTCCAGGTGGTGATCAATTCCATGGGTCTATCAGTTTTAGCAGTTTATGGAGGCCTTTTCCTTTTAGTCAATCGCCATAACGTTCTTGGCAATGAAAGTATCTAGATCGATCCAATGTTAAATTACCTCTCCAAAATCGAGAACCATATTACATTTTTCTCATCACAGTGACTCAATATTTACTTAGCTGCTTGCAGCTCAACGTTACTAATTTTAGTAATTGCAAAAAAAGCATACAAGATATAAGGGTCTCCTCGATAGGATCACACAAGAGGAGTAGAACGCCGAGTAGGGATTATACTTTCAATATAGGTTTTTCCAATGGTGCATAGACGAGAACCTACCCTCCAGCTTCTATACCATTTTCATAGGCCCTATAGTTGGATCTATTCAAGCATGGTCGAGCGTCTTGATACCGCAGCCCATCGAGGCTATGCAATACCACCTGGGTACATGGTGGATCGATGGATTCCAGCAATGTACTTTGAGTAAATAACGATAGAAGAGATAGAGAAAATGCATGGCAAAAGTTCATTCATTTTTGTATTCATTTTTCATTCCTCTCTAAGAGACTAATCACAATGCACTATTCCTTTGTCGTCACCCCCTTCGAAGACGTGTTAGTCTCTTGGATTAGGACATCCATTCTGTGTCTAGGCGTTGATAAAGTCATGATGGGCAAGTTCATAAACAAAACCAGCGGTGACCTTGACATGCTGGGCAATGTGGTCAAAGTCGACATGGGCAATGGTATCGTTGGGCGTGTGAATGTGAGGGTTGTGGTTTCCAAAAGGCGTCTCAAAGAGGAACGACGAGGGGAATCCATTGCGGTTAGCCGAGGCGTGATCAGAGCAGGCGTAGCCACACTGGGACTCTTCATATGGAATATCGGCGTACTCTTCAATCAGAACCTTCAGGAAGTCGTTCTGACCAGCGTCTGTGTAGTCAGTGATGAGACCAAAGCGCTCAACACCGTCACGTCCCTTGTAGCCAACCATGTCCTGGTTCAACATGGCCTCGACCTGAATTCCAAGGCGGGAGTAGGTGTTGAAGATGTCTTGGGAGCCAAGCAGGCCAGTCTCCTCAGCGGAGTACCAGTGAAACTCGACAGTGTTGTCATGGTCACCCTTGGCAATTCGAGGATCCTTGAGGAAAGCATCAAGAACGTTGAGAAGCATGATGGAAGCCGATCCATTGTCGTCAGCACCAGGAGCTCGACCGGCACCACGGTCATTGGAAATGACAGAGTCGAGGTGGGAACCGGTGATGATGGTCTTGAGGCGGACCTTTCCGGGGATAGAAACAACAATAGATGGCTGTGACCAAGCTTGATGCTGAATCAACCGAACTGTGGCCAGAGGGTGCTTCTTGATGACCTTCTTGACCTCCTTGTGAAGCCATTCAGCAGCTTCAACTCCATATTTCGAGTTGAAATAGCGGTTGTGGAAAGAAGAGAACTTTTTCAATTGCTTCTCAATCTTCTTGAGGTCCACATTCTTGATGATCTTCTCAACGTTGGACTTGTGCTGAACCTGGCTGGGATAGGATGCAGTGGCTGCAAGGAGACGAGCTGCTGACGTAGGCTGATGGTCCTTCCACTCTGTGATATCAAAGAAGTGGATGTGATCCTAGGTGCTGTTAGTCATTGGTAGCTCTCAAAGGCTCGGATTAAACTGGGTAGCCTACATCAATCATCTGGAACTTCTCATCTTCAGTAACCTCGACCGTCTCACCGGGAGCGATTTCAAGTGTAAAGAGCTTGTCCGCACGCCCTTCAATGGGTGCTTTTGGGACAGCGGCAGAGACAGAGGCGGCCAGGGCCACAACGAGGGGAACGGTGTAACGCATTGTAAGTAGTGCTCACAATCTCAATTTATTGAACAAGAAGTAGTAACAAGGCGGAGGGTCCAGGTCAGACAACCCGTGTCGGGAATTGATCGGCGTCTGGTGGATAAAGACCAAAAACACGAGAAGCAATAAGTCGAGAGGAAGTGAGGTTCATATAGCTACGTGATCAAGGGCGGCTCTTCCGCAAGGTCCGGTTGCCCAGGGCCCAGTTACACCGATACCTCGTCATACCGCAACAAACACTCTCGTTGGCCATTCTAGCCGTTACTGCAGAGTTGAGAAACTTTGGGAAAGATTTACTGGTCTTTGTGAATGCCAAGCTTCTCAGTGCTACCGTGCTACTCCGCATGGGGCAGCTCAAGACCTTCACGCCTCACCAACTGCGAGCCAAGTCTAGGCACTTCTGCTCATCCAGAGTAAGACGGAACCAGGAACGAGGGGTAAGATAAACAATGGCGTCTCCAGGGCAGGCTGTTGAGATATGCAGGGGATCCTAGGACATCAGCTAATTCTGTGGCCGGTGGATGTTTACCTGGCTTACGGAGAGGGGATACGAGGATTCGATGAGTGGAGTGATGACTTGATAAGCAAGGAGCTTTATCTCTCAGTCATTCGGTATGATCTAGGTGTGTTTGGTGTGTTGATGTGTTCCTAACCAACCTATCCCGACGTAGTGCACTTATCACAAACAATTGCGCTCTGAGACGGCCATTGTGGAACTTAATGAATCACAGCTAACTCACTTGTCCCTCTTTCTTCCCATGAATCCAAGAGAGGGGTAAAGCCTTCGGTGTGAATGCGCCCAGGCCATGACAAAGGCCCATGTCGGGGACCAATCCCTGTTTAGGCAGGTCAGCAGACGCACCCAGGAACAATGATCCTATTTCCAAAAGATCCAAGAGTGAATGCGGGGAATGGAAGCGGAATTCTTAATAAGCTTAAATCAGCCAGGATCTTGTGATCCTTGACGGTTATCACACGCTATTCTCGTATTGGGAACCGTTACCTACCGTTATTACTCTTTGACTGTTCCGTCAATTGTTGATGTACCTCCCTCCCTCAGTTAAACCATCAATAAATATGAACAATTTTCTTTGTCTTTATGTCATTCTTTGTCATGTCTCAAAGATTGAGAAAACCCAAGTCGTGTCGTGGTTGTCAACACAGCATTGTTTTTTCCCCCTCCCCTTCTAACGCGTTGCTCATCTGCATTCAACAAGAAATCATAACTCATTCTCATATTATTCAATACAATTGGTTAGAATATAGGGAATTATGTCACGGGCGTCTTATAACACAGCATCGCATTTGCGCTGCTCCTTGGCCAAGCCTCAACTCGAACTGAAAGAAACAGCATATCATAAACTACGCCTGAGCAATCGAGCTCTAGAACCCAAAGCATTGCCGGCCGGGTTCATATTTGTATCACTGCCAGTTTCTCAACTATCTCCATTCAGTTCGTCGTTGTGCCTCACTGTGCCATGCCGTCGACATGACAAGTCTTTGCAGCTCCCAAAGACATGAATTCGGTGAGATGGCCGAGTTGGTTATGGCGTCAGGTTAAGGTCACCTTAACAACCTAAGATTCCTGATGGAGCAATCCTCCTGGGTTCGAGTCCCAGTCTCATCAAATTTCTACTTTTTTGCCCTTCTGAGGGTTTTTCTTTTTTTCTTCTTCTTTTTTCTCCATATCTTCTTCCACGCGTCTGTCGCTCATTCCAGATGAGACCTCGATTGTTTACGCAGTCTCCGCTGAGAACACAAATGTGTCCGCTACAGCAAACCGACGTGAACAATGGTCAGGCTATCAAAAGAAGATCTACGACATGAACAATCCACAAAAGAACAGTTCAGTCCAGCAGTCAGTAACCACTTTGTTTGAACAAGAACGTCAAAACAGCTTCACCGCTAACAGGACCGAGATCACGTTTGAACATATAAGGCCTTAACTGAGGATGCGATCGCAAGCCAGATCACTCTACCACACTTTCCCAGCGTAACTTGCACAGATACAACTCAGTCAAGATGAACATCTACGTATTCCTCTCTATCCCAATCTTTCTACTGATAGACACCCTCTGGGCCCTGATATGGTCTAGTTTATTCGCAACGGATCCCCTTGGAAGCTCAACATACATAAAAAATGGCACCTGGATTCGCCCGACTGTTCCCCAGGCTGGTCCCTGGACAGCTAGTCTGGATGAAGTCCAGTCTCAGCTTAACAATATCGTGCAGGATATTCCAGACTACACCACCTCGAGGGCTATTCGATCAATGGCTATTCCTGTAAACGAAACCATCACCTTTCATCAGGCCCACCGAAATATAACCATCGTCCGACAAGAAAACCTTAATCCGGCTGGAACGAAGATCCCAATTACCGAGCTTTTCCAGGCCATGATGGATAAGCCCTCAAAAACAATTGAACCCAACCAAACATGGTGGCAGTGGATCACGTTCAGGTCAGGACGCAACCAGCTAATCAGTCACGGAATAGTCCTACTGGAAATTCTTGAAGACGCTCACAAATCTCGACAAGTCGTTATGGACGTGATTAGGAGAGCGCGCCAGGACACCTTGGATGACCTCACCCATCAAATCTGCCGAGTCTCGGAAGAGCTCAAAAGGCACGCAAGTAGAGCAAGGGTCTTTGAGTGGCCTGCTCACATGAACCTACAAGAGGCCTATGTGGCAACGCATAGTGTCTGTACACAGGCTCAGGCCGTTGAAAAAGATCTGAAGGCATTATTTGACAGGGTTAGCATGGAGATGCAAGCCATCAAGTCTCGGATGCGCCAGGTTGAAGGAGTGTTTGCAGACTTGCGGAAGAACAAACCCCTATCGGAGGAAGAAATGGGCCTTTACGAAGCCGAATTATTTTGGATTGGCGAGTCTGTAATACAGCTTGCCGAGGGCGGCTGGCTTGAGTTGTAAGTATTGGCTGGGCGCACTGCTCAGTTATTTTTATATTCTCACTATGAATTAATAAATAATCTTCTTTTGCTTTTCTACTCTAGTTCCCTCTAAATAGCTTTTGCGCCAGTAAGTATTCGTTCGTCCCGTGAGACAATCTCATTTTAAGCGCTAACATAGTCTTTATATATAAAAGGCTTAGGCGCATTAAACTAAAGCTTTCATATAAGTCGGATAATAGCATTTATATAGTCTATATAATGAGCAGCTCATCCTATTCTTCGCATGACGCTATGTTTCTCCAGGGTAAGTTAAGGTCCTCGTTATGCATTTATAAATAGTTATGCAAATTAGTGACAGAAAAACGCCAGAATTTGCATAAGAATTCATAACGCTGGACAAGGCGCGTAAAAGTTGATGCACTCGGGGCTCATATGAGTACCGTTGGCGAATCAATTCTATTGAAGGCAGCGGGAGATTCCGACCCCGACCGGGATCTTTCTCTGACGGTGTCTCTGACAGTTCCTTCTTAACTAGATTATTCTCCTATGAAATAATTAATAAT